>CABHPQ010165885.1:34216-47854 GCA_902168405.1 Peromyscus aztecus | reverse complement strand
CCATCACACTATCAAGCTGGGCCTTCACTGGAACTCCTCTTGACTAGCCTGCTGTTGCAGCTGTGTCACAGACATCCTGCAGCTTTGGGTCTGCAGGACTGGCCCCTTCAAGTGCTCCGGCAGATCATAGATGAGGGGGATGTTGGGGTGGGTCAACTCATAAGCCTGCTACCGGGCCTGGGTAGTTACAGGTTGGTCAGCTTGCCAGCTCTCCCTGGTCCCCGCCACCAGGGTGAGATTTCCTGTACTTCCCTGGCTAGTTCACCCCTTGCAGCAATGAACAAGGGAAGGGACCAGTCCTTCTGCTTTCTCTTCCTCGGGGTCCCTTCTCCCACACCTACACCTTCAGGGCCAATCTACTGTGTGACCCAGGTGTGGCAACTAGGGCCACTCTCCCGAGTGTTGCAGTTGATGAGTAGCAGCAATTGCTCTTCTGCTCTTATGAACTCAGGGCCAGCTCTCCCATCTGCCTCAGGAGCCAATGGGGGAGGGGCATTTCTCCTCTGCTCATGCCACCACATGACCGGTGAGTAATGGGGATTTCTCGCCCATACTCACAACTTTGGGACTGGCTCACCCATACCTCTGCCAATAACATTGGCTCTATTGTGCTGCCCAGGCAAAGTGTAGGGCCTAAAGCAGCAGTTCTTTTTTTTTTTTTTAAATCTTGATATAAACATATTCACACTATTGTTTTGTTTTTTTGTTTTTTGTTTGGTTTTTTTTTGTTTTTTTTTTTTTTTTTTTTTTTTGGTTTTTCGAGACAGGGTTTCTCTGTGTAGCTTTGCGCCTTTCCTGGAACTCACTTGGTAGCCCAGGCTGGCCTTGAACTCACAGAGATTCACCTGCCTCTGCCTCCCGAGTGCTGGGATTAAAGGCGTGCGCCACCACCGCCAGGCTCACACTATTGTTTTTAATGATTAGTTTTTGTTTATGGGTGTTTCGCCTGTGTGTGTGTGTGTGTGTGTGTGTGTGTGTGTGTGTGTGTGTTTGTACACCATGTGTGCAGTGCCCACAGAAGCCAGAAGAAGGCAACAGGCCTTCTGTCTGGAACTGGAGTTGCAGACAGTTGTGAACTGTCATGAATGTTAGGAACCAAGCCCTGATCCTCTGCTGAGCCATCTCTTCAGTCTTCTTGCTATTTTATTGTTTAAAAAATCTGGGTGTAGGGTGGGTAGTGGTGGAGCACATCTTTAATCCCAGCCTTTGGGAGGCAGGGGCAGGTGGATCTCTGAGTTTGAGGCCAGCCTGGTCTACAGAGTGAGATCCAGGACAATCAGTGCTACATAGAGAAACTGTCTTGAAACACCAAACAAACAAACAAACAAACAAAAAAGCCAGAAAAAAATAAGTAAAAGGCTATAAACAACCCAAACAGAATCTAGGGAAAGAAAACTATGACATGCTTTTGGTAGAAATAATCTGACATACAAATTTACTTACATCTTTTTTAAAGGGCAAGGCAAAATCACATTCCTTCATCAGTATCTCTGAAGACATGCTCAATGCCAGAGCTTTGGCTTGCTTTGTAAACTTCCAAAGCGGTGACCTTGGCAGCCTGGCAAACCCTTCGGGACTAGTGTAATGCCCTCGGGATTAGTGACAACCAATATAAGGCACAGGGGCTTGGGTTTGCCAGACCTCTTTGACCTGCTCCCACAGGCAACAGGTGACTTGGCTCACTATCAGGTGACTTGGCTCCTCATCAGAAAGGGAGATTTCACTCTAGTGATGGAACAGGTGAGCTTAGCTCAGCTGTCCAGGCCTTTCTGCTCACCAGAGAGATGCCAGCAATGGATCTCCTGTCTTCAATGGACTCATTTGGTGGCTCAGTGTACTAGGGTCCCATTGATTAAAATAGGCTGGGAAAGCCGTCACTGGGTGGAGAAGGGAAGCTACTTTATTGCATTGATGGTCCTGTAAGAGAAAGGCAAAGCCTCGCACAGGGCCATCTGCTCTTGAACAACCATCACTTCACTCTTGTCAGCTTTAGAGTCCAGGCATACTGCACCGAAAGAGTGCTAGGTGGCAACGAGGACAGAGAGATGAGGACCCCCTCCTGGGGATCCTGGGTCCAGGTCAAATCTCCTTCCATTCCTAGCATCATTATCTTTGTGGTCGAGGTCGTTTGGGAGGATTTAAGGTTTATGATTCCATTTTCTGGCCAGTACAGAAAAGTAGCATAAACTGCTGAGTCTTTAGCAGTGTACCATACCATTGTCACATTCTTTTCGGACTGCACTCTCCAGAGATTGGAGGCATAGATGGCCTCCCCATTGATCTGCAGCCACTTGGCCACAGCATGAAGTCTTTCTTGGAAGATGGGAACGATCAGTCCATCCTTAGCTGGTCCAATGTTGAGAAGATAGCTGCCTCCAAAACTTAACTGTCTGAACCAATTCCTCAGTGATTTCATTTTCATTGGCAATGGTAGACAAGGTCATGTCACGCCTATAGCCCCAGGACAACCTGTCCACGCTGGTGTACATCTCCCACTTGGCAAGCTGTGTGGTGTATATTTATCTTGACAGTTGTAGTATCCTCCATGATGACAGGAGCAGTTCTGACCCCATCGGTCATTCACTACCACCTGATCCTTGACAGGGCTATCATTATAGAGCCAGGCAAGGAAAGCTGTGGAGTTCCAGTAAGTATCAGGACAGTCCCACTCCCCATCAGACCAGATCAGGTCCGGCTTGTAGCTGTTAACAAGGTCATACAGCTCTGGCATTGCTTTTGCATTGACAAAATACTGAGTTTTGAAGTCATTCTTTTTATCAAGCAGGCAGAGTGCATGGAACCATTCCAAGGGTGAGTGGTAGAAGCCATAGCGTAAGTTCCTCTTCCGAACAGCAGCTCCCAACTCACCGACCAAATCACGATGGGGCCCCACGTCCTTTGAGTTCCAGTTCCAAGACACAGGACTTGAACGGTTTGTGAATCCTTCATGATGCTTTGTGGTCAGGACCACATACTTGGCCCCGGCAGCCTGGAAGAGTTTGCCCCACTGGTCTGGGTGGAAGCAGCGCACCATAAACATGTGGTCCGAAGTCGGCGTAGCTGAAGCCGGGCGGGTAATTTGAAGTACCAGTGAAATAATTTTACGATTGGGGTCACGACAACATGAGGAACTGTATTAAAGGATCACCACATAAGGAAGGTTGAGAATCTCTCTTTGGGTGTTTTAGAAATAGCATTATGTCATTTGCATATGAAGATACTTTGACTTCTTCCTTGCCTTTTTGTATGAACTTCATCTCCTTCATTTGTCTTTCTGCTTTGGCTAAGACTTCAATAATTACAATAAACAGGTATGGAAAGCCTGAAAATCCCTGTCTTGTAGGATTGTATTGGAAATGCTTTGGATTTTTCATCATCTAGCATGTTGCTGGCTGTGGGTTTATAGTATACGGCATTTTTTTGGGGGGGTGGGGGGTCCAGGACAGAGTTTCTCTGTGTAGCTTTGCACCTTTCCTGGAACTCACTCTGTAGCCCAGGCTGGCCTCGAGCTCACAGAGATCCGCCTGACTCTGTCTCCCAAGTGCTGGGATTAAAGGTATGCACCACCACCATCCAGCTAATATGGCAACTTTTATGTTGAAATATATCCCCTGTGTTCCTAGATGTTCTAGAATTTTATTATGAAGAAATGTTTGATTAATCAAAGTCCTTTTATGCATCTGGTGAGTTGTTCATGTCGTTTCTGTCCTTGGGTCTGTTTATATGGTAGATAGCATGCATTGATTTACATATGTTGAACCATACATGCATTTATAGGCTGAAGCTGACTTCATCGTGGCAGATAATCTTTTGATACATACTTGAATTCATTTTGCAAGTATTTTATTGAAAACTTGTACATCTGTGCTCATTATGGATGTCCAAATAAAATGTATGATTTTATTTCTTTGTTGAAACTGTGTCCAGCTATGGGATCAAGGTAATTCTGGCTTCATAAAAATAATGTGGAAGTGTTCCTTCCTTGTTAATATACAAAATATTTTGATAGTATTAGTGCTCTTTCAAGGTCTGATAAATTTCTGTGATGGATACATCTGGAACTAAGCTTTTGTTCCTTTTCAATTATTGCTTCTATCTCATTGGTTGTTAAATACTATTGAATTTATTTAATCTTAATTTGATTTTGGTCATCATATTTATCTAGAAATGCATTCCTTTCCTTTAGTTTTTCCAGTTTAATGTAATATAGATGTTTAAAGTATGTCCTAGGATTCTCAGATTTCTTCAGAATCTCTTGTAATGTCTCTCAATTCATCTCTGGTTTTGCTGAATCCTCTTTTTATTTGTTTTTTTTTTTTGTATGGCTGAAGAGTTCTCTTTCTTGTTAATGTTTTCAAAGAAGCAACTCTTTGTCCTGTTCTTTGTATTTGTTTTTGTTTGGTTCTGTTTCTTTATTTGCAGGCCTAACTTCTGATTTCTCTGGTGTATTGTCTGCTCTTGTTTTTCGAATGCCTTCAGGTGCAGTATTAATATATTAATATGAAATCACACCTGTTGTCTGATATAGGCACTCCCATATCTTTCCTCCTAGACTGCGTTCATCATGCCCCCTAGATTGAGGTATATTGTGTTCTCATCTTTATTCTGTTGTAAGCTTTTTTAAATTTCCTTTTTAATTTTCCCTTGACACAGTTCTCTTTCAGTAGTGTGTTGTTTAGCTTCCCTTTGTGAACTTTCTATCATTTCTATTGTTGTTGATATCTAACTTTATTCCTTTGTGGTTAGATAAAATGCAAAATGTCATTTCAACTTTTCTGAATTTGTTTATATTTGAATTGCATTCTAATATGTGATCTATTTTGGAGAAAGTCCCATGGGCAATTGAGAATAAGGTTTACTTTTTAAGTTGTTGGGAATGGAAAATATGGAAATCCTTGTCTTGTAAGATTTTATTAGTAATTATTTGAGTTTTTCTCCATTTAACATGATACTGGCTGTGGGATTATTTTATTTTGCCTTTATTAAGTTGAACTATATACACCCTGTTCTGTAGATGTCTGTTAGAACCATTTGATTTATAATGTCATTTATCTTCAGTTTTTCTACTAACCTTGTGTTTAGATGACCTATCTATTGGTGAGAATGGTGTATTAAAGTCAACACTATCATGGTGTCTGCACCAATGTGTGATTTTAGATTAGTAATATTTGTTTTATGAAACTGGGTACACTTGTGTTTTGATCATATGTATTTATAATTGTAATATTCCCTTGTTGGTTTCTATCCTTTAATGGGTATGTTAATGTCCTTCCCTATCTCTTCTGAATAGTTTTGAATTCAAGTCTATTTTTTCAAATACTGGATCGTTACACCTGCTTATTTCTTAGTTTCATTTACTTGTAATGACTTTTCAAGTAAATATCAAAAGGTGTCAGTCATGGATGTTGAAGGATGCTTCTTTATTATTATTGTTGTTGTTGTTATTGTTACTATTATTCTGCATATTACCTTACGACTACAGCTCCCTCCCTTCAGTCCCCTCCCAGTTTTCTTTTTTCCCTGTTCTCCTCTCTCACCTACATCCACCTCCCACTCCTTCTATTCTCAGAAAAGGGCAGGATCCACAAGGACATCAACCAAACATGGAATAATATGCTACAATAATACAATGCACACACCATTATATAAGGGCTGGACAAGGCAATCCAGTAGGAAGAAAAGGGACCTACAAGCAGACAAGAGAGTCAGAGACAGCACTCCTCCACCCCTACCCTCAGCTCCCACTGTTAGGAGTCCCTCAAGAACACCAAGCTACTCAGCCATAAGATATATGTAGAGAATCTAGGTCAAACCACTACAAGCTCCCTGATCTCTACAAGCCTCCAAGAGTCCCAGTCAGCTGATTCTGTGTCCAATGTTCTTGGGGTGTCTTTGCCCCCTCTGGGTCCTCTGATCCTTCTTCCCTCTTCATCCACAGGAATCCCAGAGCTCTGCCTAATGTTTGGCTGTAGGACTCTGCATCTGTTCTCATCATTTGTTGGATGCACTCTCTCTGGTCTCTTGGATTATGATTCTGCTAGGCTCTGGTCCCAGAACACTCTGCAGGAAGGACAAACTGTAGGTCAAAGGTTTTGTGACTGGGTTGATGTCCCAATCCCTCCACTTGAGACCTTGCCTGGGTACAAAAGTTGGCTGGTTCAGGTTCCATGTCCCCTATTACTAGGAGTCTTTGCTAGGATTACTCTTGGAGATTCCATGGAGTTTCAGTTACACTAGGTTTCCAACTTGCCCTGAAATCCCCCCCACAGTTGCAATCGTTTCTCCCAGTATTTTCTGCTTCCCACCCACTTGATCCCTCCTATTCCCATTCCACCTGTCCACAGGCAACCCTTGAAATTTATCCTATTATCCCTTCCCAGGGAGATCCTTGCATCCCCCCTTAATCCCTGCTTGTTACTTAGCCTCTCTGGGTCTGTTGATCTTAGTGCTATTGTCTTTTACTTTACAGATAACATCCACTTATAAGTGCATACATACCATGTTTGTCATTCTGGGTCTGGGTTACCTCACTTAGTATGACGTTTTCAATTTCCATCCATTTGCCTGCAAAGTTCATGATGTCATTGTTTTTAACAGCTGAGTAATACTCCATTGTGTAAATCTTCAGTTTCTGAATTCAGTACATCTAAATTGTTTCCAGTTTTTGTCTACTGAGAGTAAAACTATAATAAATATAGTTGAACAAGTGTCCTTTTGGTATGGTGGAGCATTCTGTGCGTATGTGTCCAAGAGTCTTGAGGTAAATTTATTCCAGATTTTCTGAGAAACAGCCATATTGATTTCCAAAGTAGTTGTACAAGTTTGCAATTCTACCAATAATGGAGGAGTGCTCCCCTCACTCCACATCCTCTCCAGCATGAGCTGTCACTTGTGGTTTTTATCTTAGCCACTCTCACTGGTATAAGATGGAATCTCAGAGTCATTTTGATTTACATTTCCTTGTTAGCCAAGGATGTTGAACATTTCTTTTAGTGTTTCTCAACCAATTTGTTTTCCTCTGTTGAGAATTGTGTTTAGAACTGTACCCCATTTTTAATTGGATTATTTAGTTTGTTGGTGTCTAGTTTCTTGAGTTCTATATATATTTTGAATATTAGCCTTTTGTCAGATATGAAGTTGGTGAAAATGCTTTCATCATTAGCAAAAGGCACTAGAGTTTCTGCTGGGTCTATTTCTGCTAATTGATAAAGTCTCGTTTTTCATTTTAGAATCAACTCAGAGGACTTTTCCACAGAAGCTTTTAATTTTTTACTTTGTTTGTATGGTAAAAAGATCTATTTTGATAATATCTTCCCTCTATATTAATATTCTTGTAGGCAAATGCATAGAGAATAAAATAACCAGAATGTAATTAAGCTCTGGATCCAAATGATCCACATGTGCCTCCTGTAATTTCTTTTCAATCAAAACCAATTCTTTCTCAGCTTCAGCTGATAATTCTCTTGGACTATTCAAGTTGTTCTGATCAACATTTAAGGTTTTGAAAACAATTTATCAGTTCTTCATTTTCTACTCCAATAGTGGGCCATAGATAGGAAATATCTCTTAATAATCTTTGAATGTCATCAAGTGTCCACAATCACTCTCTCCAAATTTGCACCCTTGGGTATCTAATTTTTTGTAGACCTATTTTATATCCTCAATAATTAATAGAATCTCCTCTTTGTACTTTTTCAGAAGCAATTTGTAATACCCAACAAGGCAAAATTTTCTTTATTTTTAAACATTCTTTCTAAAGTATTAACATTTGAATCAGCTAGTAAAATGTCATCCATGTAATGGTAAACTCTAGATTGAGGAAAATGATTACCTATCATTTCCAATGGCTGATTTACAAAATATTGGCATAGGGTGGGGCTATTTAACATTCCCTTTGGGAGAACCATACACTGATATCTCTCTCTCTTTTTTTAGTTTTAAAACAAGTTTATTGAAGAATATTCTTAAGAAGGCAACCACTTTTGATTTGTTATAAAAAAAGTTACATTTCTTTCTGCTGTGTACTAAAGGTCATGAAAGAGAACAGAGTCACATGCTTTTCCTCTGTGGAACCCTTGGGTAGTATAGCACAGTGTTGTCATTTCTGCACCGTGAGAATAAATTTTTTTAAAAAGTCTCTTCTATGTTTTTCTTCAACAATCGATGAAAATAACAGAAGGTGGCATAAACAAGCTGCATTTCTCTACTCATTCCATAGTATTGGAGCCAGTATTTTTACCATCACAGGCTACAATTTTCACTTTATCCTCTTTAATAAGTTCTGTCACCTCTCTGAATTCAACATCATTCAATCAATACAAAAGTCCAAACATTATCGCAGAATCTGTATGTATTTAGAGAGCCCCTGAAATTGACTCTGTTCCTGACTCTCTGAGCCAATGCTGAATTTATATCTTTATCAAAATGAAGCAGAACTTGAAGGACAAGCTGGGGGATGATCTGTTGAGACTGTATGAGCTCATCAAGGCTCTCTTGAAGACTGTTTCCCAAGGTCATATTTCTGTATAACTGATATGCCATGGCTTAAAATGGAGCAATTACTTTTTCTTCAGGCTTGCATTGATGTCCTGACATCTAAGCATTCTTTAGGAGACAGCTAGGAGTGACTTCAACATCTGCCCAAGCTAGCTGCCCTGTCCATCTCCAATCTCTGAAGGTGGTGACAGCTGCAGAACTGCGGAGTTCCCTCCCCAAGGTGGCAAGGAGGCCAAAGCACTTGTGTCCAGTCGAGGCCTGAGAGCGGGAATGAGGCAGCTCCCGCCTGTGGGCACAGCACTAGGGCCTGCCCACCACCGAGGCTCCCCCCTCAACCCACTGCTGCCATTTATATCTCTTAACAGGCTGAGAATTATTATAAGCAGCACCATGAAGGCAAGTTTTTCTTTGTTTTTCCTGTAAAGGTATAATGAAGAAACAATCTTTTAAATTGGTAACTGTAAGAAGGCATTCTTTAGGTAACAGAGAAAGCTAAGGAATTCTAGACTATAGAGAGCCCATTGGCTGAATCACCTTGTTAACAGATCTTAGAACTGTTACCATTCTCCATTTTCTAGATTTCTTTTTAATAACAAATACAAGAGGTTTTCAAGGGCTGGTTGATTCTTAAACATACTGTTCATTTAGCTGCTCCTATACCAGCTGTTCTAAAGCCTGCAATTTTTCTGATGTCAAAGGCCAATGCCCATCCCAGACAGGTTTGTCCATCAACCATTTTAATGGTAGGGCTGTTGGTGCATTAGAAAGATCACCACCTGTTGTGCCCCGTTCTTGTAAAACCTGAATGGGCAGTGACTGTTCTTTATAATACCTTCTAATATTTTCTCTAGAAACATATGTTAGTTTATGGTTTGTTTCTGATGTTGGAGAAATGTTAACCTGGATATTCCATTGGTGTAATAAATCACATATCCACAAAATCATTGCCATATTAGCCACATATGGCTCTAGTTTTCCTCTCTTTCTGGCCCTATACTTTCAACGCATTTCATGCTCTGTTTCACCTGAAATAAAGTTCTAATCCCTAAAAGTTGAACATTTACCTCCTTAAAAGGCCAATTTTTAATGCCAAGGTTCTGATGTATTATTGTTACATCTGTGCCTATGTCTATAAGACCTTCATTGACAATGTCATTTATTCATATTTTTTATTTTGGTCATTATTCATTTATAGCAATTTAACAACATATTCACTTTATGGTTTCTCCTGATTTTTTGTTCTCCCTTCTATAGCTGTTCTATAATCCAGAGCAATATGGTTTCTTATAATAGGCACTAGTTTCTTTAATTGCTCTGGGAAGGAGTTTCCTCTATGGTGACAGGAAATGACCAAACTAAATTTGACATGGGTACCTAGGAGAGGCCTATCAATGCATGTGTCAATGGCAAAAGGTTACCTTGACAGTCCCTTGTTGATCTACATTCATTAATCCAATGTCTTCCTTTGCCATACCTTCTGCATGTCCTAGAAGGGAGGGGTATTCTGTTGGGATTGTTCTTAGGAAAAACATTTTTTCTAGGAATGCCCTGTTTACAATCACTTTTTAGGTGACCTTGTTCACCACAATTGAAACACTTGACATTTTGATTTTTCTTCAAATCTCTGGAAATCACCTCTGCTAACCAAGCATCATCATGGTTATGAGATTCAATATTGATTGTATCTCTGATCCATTCCTCTAAGGGTGCTGACCTTGCCTTTAAGGGTCTAATTACCCTTTTGCATTGTGCATTAGCATATTCAAAAGTCAGATACCCAGTTATTATTTGTCTAGCTTCTGAATTTGGTATCATTCTATTTATTGCTGAAGTCAATCTTTGTAAGAAATCAGTGGAGGTTTCTTTTGTGCCCTGTATAACTTTAGTCAGTGACTCAGTTTTCTTTCCTACTTCTTCAATTCTGTCCCAAGCATTCAAGACTGCTGTGGGCACAAAGCCAGGGTGTGGTCATCATATAGAAATTGCCTTTCTACATTAGCATAATCTCTCTCTCCAAGAAGTTGGTCTT
Organism: Peromyscus aztecus; assembly: GCA_902168405.1. Taxonomy (NCBI): domain Eukaryota; kingdom Metazoa; phylum Chordata; class Mammalia; order Rodentia; family Cricetidae; genus Peromyscus; species Peromyscus aztecus. The sequence continues at coordinate 37,329 of CABHPQ010165885.1, read as the reverse complement.
GGAAGATCTCCATACCTCCAGCCCTACTTCCTTTTTCAATGGTCTTAGCTTCATCTTTCCACCAGGTCCTCCATTTTAACTAAGGATCAGGCTCCAAGACTACTGTAACCAAATCTCTTCAGTCTTGGGGGATAATTCTATTATAAATTGACCAGTTTAACATCTGCCTCACAAAAGGTGAATGCATGTCATATGAGATTAATGCTTCCTTGAATTTCCTCATTTCTAACATTTGCACAGGAGTCCAGTCAGCTCTTAAACAGCCTTGAAGATATCTATCATTTGACAGTTCCTGTAAGAATACTGGATAAATTAAGATTGGCTGTTTGAAAACTTTTGGGTGTTTTCTGTAACCTTAAAATGCAATGCTGAGATTGGTTCTCCTTTAAATTCCTCTGTCTGGGTCTGAATATCTCTATGATTTGTTTAAATAAGTTTTTCTAAAACTTTTATCTTGGCACTCATCTTAACCAACTTTTTAAATGATAAAACCAAAGTTATCAAACAAATAATATGTATAATTGGCATTATAAATAGATTTATCCCATCTAAATTAATTATCCTTTCATCTAATTGAAACATTTTCAAACAGTGTACCATGTAATCATACAGAGACCTAACTCTCTCCATCATAATAGTGTTTCCTATTTTTTAATGTGGGAAAAAACTCTATCTTTTAACTAATTCCTCCCTTTAAGAATTCCCAATTGTATCACCAAATCTGCCAATGATGATTATTTAGATATGAGGCTGGGTGCTTCTATGTAGAACAGTAGAAGCCCAAGTGGGGTTCAAGGCAGTTACCTTGTGTGGTAGCAGCCTGAGGAGGGGTCCAGGGAGAGCCCACAACCCACTGGAAGAGAAGAAGACAAAGAGCCAGCCATCTACATAGGGGAATGTGTGAAGTTTTTAGAGCCCAAAAGCCTATACAGTTTGTTGCAGAGAGTCTACAACAGAAACTTAGCTGGTGGGATAGTGACTCCAGTAGCATGCAGCTCTGGCTGCAAAGTCACAGCAAGCAGCTTTTTCATGAATTTGTGCCCCCAAAGTTGGATACCAGATATAGCATGAATCCTAATTAATCTTAATAATAAAAACCCAGAGTCAGATATAGGGGTACATGCTGAAAGATCAGAGAGACAAAAGAGCAAGCCACAGCCACCACCTCTTATCTTGCCAATTCCATGGCCTGAAAGAAACTGAGCTCCTGTCTCCTCCTGCTTTATATTCCTCTCTCCACCCAGCCATATCACTTCCTGTCTCAGCCTCTTTAGTGCTGGGATTAAAGGCTAGAGATCCCAAGTGCTGGAATCAAAGGTGTGTGCCACCACTGCCTAGCTCTGTTTCTCTTTTAGACTGAATCAATCTTGTGTAGCCCAGGGTGCCCTTGAACTCACAGAGATCCGCCTGCTTCTGCCTCTGCCTCTGCCTCTCAAGTGCTGGGATTAAAGGTATGTGCCACCACTGCCTGGACTCTATGGCTAACTAGTTGATTAGCTCCACATTCTGATCTTCAAGCAAGCCTTATTTTTTAGACTACAAATTAAATATCACCACAGATGATATTGAATATAACAAAAGGATAGGTTCTCTTTCTTAATACAATCTATTAGTCTGTCTCTTTTTACTAAGGGAATTCAGATGATTCACCTTATCCAGCACTGGGCCCACAATCAGAATCACTAGGTATCTGACCAAGAACCCCAGGACAACCTGAAAAATCTAGTTCCCTTCTAGAAACTCCTGAAGTTCAGTACAGAGAATGCTCCAATCAAGATCCAAACAACTCAAGAGATGTTAGATGGGATAGTCACACCAAGAAACAGTACCATTGACCTAAACCTAGATGCCTAGGCCCAGTTGGAAAATAACAAACAATAAATAGCCAATACAGTATGTTTCCTCCAGAAATTAGCACTCCTACTGTAATGTTCTCTTAGAAAAGCAACTTAGCAGATTCATAGGTTTGGGAATTTAGCATATTTAGGAATTCCAAACAGTGATAAATATGTTCAAAGAACTCAAAGCAGATATGAACAAATGACAGGTAGATGAATCAGAGAGTGGATTTGGGTGACCTACGAGAAGTTATGATGTCAGTTCATGGTAGGTTTCTATTTTTTTCTTTGAGACAGCATCTCCACTCAGCCTGGAGCTCATTAACTCATCTAGGGTGACTGAAAAGTCTTCCAATCTTTAACTCTTTAGTAGGGAGATCACAGGTATTCATTGCTGCACTCAGCCTTTTACATCAGTTCTGGGATATCATGCGATTTATACTCCAGGTCTCATGCTTGCAGAGCAAGTCCTTTACCAACTGAGCCATTTCTACAGCCCACCCACTTCACTATTTATTTTTCAGAATCTGAAGACTATATAATCACATTATTCATTTTTTTTCCAAAAATTAAGATAGTTAAGCTATTTTGGTGAAAAAGTTTTACATTTATTTTTCCTCATTTATCAGCTTTAGAAATGGCACAATACTAGTTCACTCCTCCTCATGGAAGATGAGGAAATTAGCACATTTACAGTTCCTCCTACACCATCTACCCCCATACCTCCTGGTTTTTGAGGCATCAAATGAGACCTTTTTTTCCCAAAGAAAATAATTGTTAAATTATTTTTATCAGATGACTATTATTTTAAGAATGAAGCTTGCAATATGGGTGGTAATGTCACATAAAAATGCAATTTTATTTTTAAATGGACTCCTTATGAATATTCTTCATATGCAAATTTCTAAGCTTTCTATGATTACTTTCATTTTTAAATTCAAGTATGAAGTGCTGTTTACTTTTTTTCCTATGTAATGAGCCAGTGGCAACAAAGCTCTTCTGTGTTTTTCTCTTTGCAATGTCCTTGTTTTACATCAATATGTAACAACAATGTAGCCAGGTGTCAGCGGCCTATGAGATGGATCAGTAGGTCAGTTGGTAAGGGTGTTTGCCAATAAGTCTCTATTCCTGTGTTGGATCCCTAGAAACTGCTGGTGGAAGAATGAAATTGACTCCAGGAAGTTGTCCTCTGACCTGCACATGTGTGACTGGGCATGTATACTCATACACACACACACACACACACACACACACACACACACACACACACACACA
>CABHPQ010165885.1:16585-34206 GCA_902168405.1 Peromyscus aztecus | reverse complement strand
ACACACACACACACACACACACACACACACACACACACACACACACAAAACCTCCCAGGGAGAAAAGGGGGAGAAGAAGAAGAGGAAGAAGAGGAAGAAGAAGGACTAGGAGGAGGAGGAGGAGGAGGAGGAGGAGGAGAATTAATTAAAGTAAAACAAAAAAGATTTAATTTCTTCAATTTTTTATATAAAGGTACACAACATTGTAGTGATATATTGTGTACCCTATTAAACTTGCATGAGGATCAGGGGACAGAGCCAGTCACAAGATTAGACATAGAGGTCAGGCATACACCCTTAATCCTATCACTTGGAAGGCAGAGATCCATCTGGATCTCTGTGAGTTCAAGGCCACACGAGAAACAGAGACAGGCAGTGGTGGCACACACCTTTAAGCCCAGTACTGGGAAGCACACATGCCTTTAATCCCAGGAAGTGATGTCTCGGCAGAGAAAGGTATATAAGGCATGAGGAAACAGGAAGTCACTCTCTCTTGAGGCTGAGGGTTTCGTAGAGGTAAGAACATGGCTGGCCTGTTCTGTTTCTCTGATCTATCAGCTTTCACCACAATATCTGGCTCCAGGGTTTTTTTTTTAATTAATAAGACCCTTTAAGATTCATGTTACATAATATATTCCATTTTATTCTGGATCATAAACACAATACCTTAAATCTTACTATAAAATGTGAATATGTTGTTGCTAAATACAAATCTGAAACTGTTTTCCTTTCAATGTTTTTTGCCCAATTTAAATATCCAAATAACTTATGTTTTGCTTAACATCAAATAAGTACACAGAAATATAAATGTTACTTGTTATTCTTATGTAACATGGCAACCAACTATACAAAGTTTATCTACAGGTTCCTTTACCATAATATGAATTTCATCTAGAAAATTGGAAATCTCAGGGTCAAGTAAGATGGTTCAGTGGGTGGAGATGCTTGCCTCTAAGACTGACAACTTATATTTAACCACCAAAATACGCATGGTGGAGGGAGAGAACAGATTTTTGAAAGTTGTCCTCTGACCTGTATATAAGACATAAGTGAGAAGGTACATGTGTGTGTGCATGCACACACACAAACACACACACACACACACACACACACACACACACATACACTCAATAAGTGTGGAAAAGTTTCAAAGAAAGAAATCTATTAGATTTGCTGTAAGAATCTCTAGTATTACACTATTTAAATAATATTTATTCATTTAGTTGTATACATATGTGTCAGAGAGAGTGAAAGAAAGGAAGGAAGAAAAGAAAGATAGCTAGGCAGCCAGCCAGCCAGATAGATAATACATGCCCCAGAGTATTTGTGGAGAGCAGAGAACTTGTATGAGCCAGCAGTTCTCTGTTTCTACCATGTGGGTCAGGCTTGGCAGCAAGTACTTTACTCACTGAGCCACCTCACCATCCCTTCCAACATCGTAAGTTTAACCTAACACTGTGCAGTCTGTGGTCAGTCATTAGTTTTGAAGCTGTTCTCAAATCTATGATCATGCTCTCTTGATACATAAACTCCATCAGTTCATTCATATAGATACATTACCATTTATATATATATAATCATGTTTATATGTATGTATACATATATATGTAATATTATTACATATATAACAATATATATATATATATATATATATAAAATGTTGTTAGCCTTTGTTTTGTGTGTTTCTGAAATAGTAGAGGTTGGAAAACTGGGTCCATTGGTAACATGCCTGACTAACAAGCATAAGGATCTGAATTCAGATCTCTAGGACCCACATAAAACCCATATGAAGAGAAATGTATCCAGAACTACAGTGCTGGAAAAGGATGGAGATAATAGGATGCCTGCAGATCACTGGCCAGCCAGTATAGCTGAATTAGTGAGCTCCAGGTTCAGGGACAGAACCATTCTCATAAAATATGGTGGAGAATAATGGACGAAGACATCTAATGTTGGCTTCTGCTTTCAACCAACATATATGTGCACATATGCAGAGTCAAACACAAATATACACTCATGTACATATATATCACATAAGTGTATGCATGATACACATTCACACAAAAGCATATGTTGGGGGATATTACTTTAAGGCGTGTTACTTTGATTTATGTTGTATTTGTTTAACTCTGAGAAGCTGTGTTACTGTGCCTGTCTAAAACACCTGATTAGTCTAATAAAGAACTGGCCAATAGCAAGGCAGGAGAAAGGACAGATGGGGCTGGCAGGCAGAGAGAGAATATATAGAAGGAGAAATATGGGAGAAAAAGAAGTAGCCAGAGAAGGAGGAGGACTCCAGGGGCCAGCCACCCAGTCAACAAGCTACACAGCAACCCATGGAATAAGAGTGAGATTCACAAAAGTAAGAGAAAGAAAAAAGCCCAGAGGCAAAAGGTAGACAGGATAAGTTAAGAAAAGCTGGGAAGAAACAATCCAAGCTAAGGTCAGGCAATCATAATTAAGAACAAGCCTCCGTGTGTGATTTATTTGGGAGCTGGGTGGTGGGCCCCTCAAAAGAGAAAAAACAACCAACAACAAGAATAAGAGTAACTTCATGTTAAATTTTAATCATCCTAAGTGTATGTGTGGTATAGTGGATTGAACCTTCCCTTACCAATGAAGAACTTACCATTGAATCATCACCCCAGACCAGGTTATATCATTTCATAACACGAGTATTTCTTTTCCTTTTTAAAGATATTGGCAGGCCCTATGATTTATTAGTTACATTGTCTGCTCATGTCTATGCACACTTCTGGTCAAGGTCCTTCCCACCACCACTTGAGAATGTTCTTCTTGGCTCTTTTTGCCACAGTATCACTAATCCTTGTGCCTGTGGGGGGAAAAAGAGAGAATGCATAGATTTGTGGTACACTGTTATTTCTACATATTTGATCATAAGTGTTATCAAAATAACTATATGTTACAGCATTGTGAAACCTGTAACAAGCAGTCCTAGTGGGAGGCATTAAGTCACTGAGCTATATCCTCACCTGGTGTCTTATTTTGATTTTCTATTTCTGTGATGAGACACCATGACAAAAGCAAGTTGGGAAGGAAATAATTTTGGGTTTTTTTGAGGGGGGAGGCTTACACCTCCACATCACAGTTTATTGTTGAAGGAAGTCCATACAGGAATTTAAGCAGGGCAGGAACCTGGAGGCAGGAACTTAGGCTAGGGCCATGGAGGAGTGCTGCTTCCTGGCTTGCTGCACATGTCTTGCTCAGCCTGTTTTCCTACAGAACCCAGGAACACTAGCACAGGAGTGACACTGCTCATAATGGGCTGGGCTCTCCCACATCAGATACTAATTAAGAAAATTCCCAACAGCCTTGCAAACAGCCAGATATTAGGGAGACATTTTCTTAGTTGAATCTCCCTCCTCTCAGATGACTTAGGTTATATCAAGCTGATATAAAACTTTCCAACACACTGGGAGTCAACAGACCCTGGCCTTTGTTAATCGCTTTACTCCTGGGCCATGAGATAAGTTTGTCTTTAGTATGAAGTGTTCTTACCACAAGTACAAATATGACTGGGTCAAGAGATTGGGACTGTGTCAAAATAAGCCTTTTCTCTTTATTTGAGACTAACGGTCTCAAATCTTTATTACAGTGCCAGAAAGCTGATAAGCATAGACACTAATCCCTGAGTACTGGGCCTGGAACACAGTTGAAGAGAAGAAAAAACATGGAGATTATGATATACTTTGGATCCAAGTCCAGTTAAATGATGGACTACTGGGCATTAGATTTTCCATTATTTCTTTCTCCAGCTTTTTAATGTATGTGTAAAAAAACTATTGTCAGAAGATGAAATTTCCATATTTTATCACAGGAGATTTACATGGGACACATGTTCATTCCCAAAATATATTTTTGAGAAACAAAGTATCTTTTTATTCCATTTGCAATTGCTCAGTGGCCCAGTGACCACACTGAAGTCCATGACTTAGAAGTGACAAAATCTCTTGAATTATTTTTGCTTCTTGCCTCATTAAACTTAACCAATTCTCTGTCACAGCAAGGATCCCTAAAGGAACTATTCATTTGGGTACTTTCCTGGTTGTCTGAGACAAAGTGCTTGAAAATTCAACTTAAGAAATGATTCATTTCACCCCTTCATTCAAGGGTCCGTCTTCCTGAGGGAGTCTCATGGTGGTGAAGTCCATCATGGCGGAGAAAGCGTCACAGCAACAGTAGGTAGCAGCTGGTCACATTGCATTCACATTCAGGAAGTAGAGAGGCATGAAGGCTGGTGCTCAGCTCACTTTCTTCATTTTTCATAGTCTAGTACCCTAGCTCATAAAATGGTGCAGCCCACATTCAGGGTGAATCTCACAACCTCTACTAATCAATGCAAACTCTCACAGACTGGCTGAGAAATTTTTTTCCCAAAGAGATTCTAGATCCTGTCAAGTTGTCATTCAGTGCTAACTACTACAAAATGTCAAGATGATACCATCATAACCAAAGGATGAGCTTCCTCCCAAACTATAATAGAAAAAATATTTTCTCTGTATTATATTGCTCTGCAAACCTTACATTTCTGATTTTTTTTTTTTTTACTGAAATGAAGGATAAGGAAATGAAACTTCAAGATGCAGGTCTCCTACTAAATAGGCCACCTGGCTATCATCCTTCTCTCTTCTTGAAGATCTGAAAATATGCACAGATTTCAAGAACTAGAGAAGTAGTAGCTTTTAGGGACAAAGAACCAGGGAATATGCAGTATAGTCATAGAAAGCCTTGTACCACCTTAGTGTTTGAGACATTATAGACCATGACAAAAGTATCCCGTGCCCAGTGTTGTGTCAACCACAAGATTTGATATTGTGTTACTGGTAAGGAGCAATATTTTCATGACCTGGGTAAATTATAACACAAAAAAATAATAAGTGAATTTATTGTTGAGAAGCAGTCAATTAATTGCAGATAAAGTTGGCAGTAACATATTATCAATGGCAATAACTGGCTATATGGTTTATGATTTTTCTATTTAAATGGAGATGACCAGAAAGTGTAGTACTGGTGTGGAAGCCATTGCTTAGTACACACAAACAGGACACTATGAGGCAGAATCACAATGAGACCCACTATATTAACTATACATATATCTACATATTCATTAGCTTCATTAGAAGATGAAAATAAACTCAAACATAGACATCTTGATTTTATTCTACTGCAGTATTTATTAAAAGAATTGTGTATCAGCTTTGTTGACACTAAAAAGTGTCTGAATCCCACCAGTACTAATCTCTTTTTCAGTACAAGCCAATCATGTTGATGAAGATTTTAGAGGAGAAAATTAAAAAAAAAAAAAAAAAAAAAAAAAACCTCTGGCTTTATTCAGTTGAGGATGGCATATACTATCGTGCATGCTGTGAGCTTTGCAGTTCGTATGTTCAGACAATAATCCTTATTCAGTTATATTTTGGTCCTTTAAGAATGCCCACCTGATAATAAATCCACAGAATTTACTGTCTTTGCTTCTAGCTATTATTCCTTTAAACTAGGGCTGTTACTTATTTTTTGAAATCTGGGTATGCATTACTTCTCTTGTTGTTTTGGGGGGGAAAGCCTGGACAAAGCAACTTGAGAGGTGAGTGCTGATGCTCTCCTTGTTTTCTCCCTTTCATTTGGACACCAGTCTGTGGAATGGTACCACCTATATTTAGGGTGGATCTTCCCACATCATTTAACCCAGTATAGAAACTTCTGCACAGACATACTTGTGCTTAGGTGACTTGTCCCTTAGGTGACTCCAGATCCTATCAAGTTCACAATAAACATTAACCATAACACTCTGTACTCACACTCTGCATTATACCCACTTAAGATTAAGAGCTGTATTTCTACTGAACATTTTGTTGCTGTTTTGGGCTTATAGTCAATCATTCACTCAGATTCTTGGAAGTGCAATGTTCATAAAACATATTTAATCATGGCTATCATTGCCAACAATTACCTTAAACAAAGTGAATTCAATAAAAATCTTATTTTGGAAGAGGGATGTATATCAACTGTGGTCATAGTTGTCTTCAGTAACCTATAATTCAGAGTCATTTCAGATTCTGCTTACAGAAATGCTTTATGGTCCTCTTTTTCTGTGAAAGTTCAATAAGATTTAGCTCATACCAAAAATAAATCTCTAGTCATTTAGAAGTTGGATATAGTGCCAGACGATTGTTGTTATCATTTGCAATGTTTTCAGAGATTTTACTAATATCATTGAGCTATGTGTGAGCATCCACTCTACCAGCCATTGATTTGTTGCATCTCACTTTTCCTTATTGTACTTAAAATTATGCCAGAAGAAATGACCAAGGAAAGGAACTAGAGCTTGTGAACACAGATGTTGCCTTATGTGTTTCTTGACTTATAAGCAATTTTCTGACATTTATCATACTTGCAATTCCAATAATAAATAATAAACTATTATGTAAGATTGAAGGAAATGAGCTCAGTCAAGGTACACTGCTCACCACATAAATATGAACACATATAAGAATGCCAGATGTGGTGGCATGTGCTTTTAATCACAGAGCTGAGAAAGTGAAGACATGTGGATCACTGGGTCACGCTGGCCACCCAGTCTAATGGAGTTGCTAAGCCCCAGGCCAGAAAGAGACATCTCAAAAAGCAAGGTAGATAGTTCCTAAGGAAAGAGAGCTAAGGTCTTCACTTGTTTCCACAAACACAAAAACATACAAGTGTATGTACCTCACATCTTCACTCCACATACACAATCTTCATGCATGCTTTTAAACACTTGTGCACCCAAAAACAATACAAAGAAAGAACATGTACATACATAGGCATGCATTTATACCATTGCATACATGTGTAGCCCACACATCTACATATATATGAACATGTGCATATACATTTATATATACAAACACAAACATGTGCAAGTGCACACACATGCAAACAAACATGTACATACACACATATGCATGCATACCTATACACAATGTATACCCATTCTCACATACCTACACACAAACATGTATATATGCATATACACACAAATGTATATACATGTGTGTACATATGCACATACACACTCATGTGTAAACCCATATATACACACATGCAAATAAGTATATATACAGATGCTCATGCAGTTATACCTGTGCATCACATACACACATATAAATACATATACACATATATGTGTGCCGAATACACATATGTACAAACATAAACACACATATGTACAAACAACATACACATACTTAAACATGCATATATATATATGTGCACTCAAACACATGCATACACAAAGCATGCACATAGATATTTATACACACAAACATATACACACATGTGCAAATATGTGTACTCTACACATAAACATGTGCAAACACATGTATATACACACAAACACACTTACACATACAAACATACATAAATGCATAGACATGAATTTTCACCTCCTAATGCTTTGTACCGATGTTGCACAAATTCTAATTGGTCTTAATAATAAAAACCCAGAGCCAGATATCAGGGTAAATAGTGAAAGATCAAAGAGGCACAGCAACCAGCCACTAAAGGGACTTCTTACCTCTACAGAATCCTCAGCCTGAAAAGAGAGCAAGATTCTGTCTTCACGAATCCTCAGACTAAAAGAGACTGAGCTCCTGTCTCCTCCCGCATTATACTCCTCTCTCCTCCCAGCCATATCATTTCCTGCCTCCACCTCCCTAGTGCTGGGATTAAAAGCGAGAGATCCCAAGTGCTGGGATCAAAGATGTGAGCTACCATTGCCTTGTTCTGTTTCTGTTTTAGACTGGATCAGTCATGTGTAGCCCAGAGTGGCAGATCCATCTGCCTCTGTCTCCCGAGTGCTGGGATTAAAGGTGTGTGCCACCACTGCCTGGCCTCTATGGCTAACTAGTGGCTTAGCTCCACACTCTGATCTTCAGGCTAGCTTTATTTGTTAGATCACAAACAAAAGATCACCACGTACACACTCATACATACATGCACACAAATGTGTGCGCACACACACATTGGCACACATACCTGTGACTGCTGGGTCAGTGATGTGCCACTTAACCCTCCATTATTCCGCCCAGGGTCTCTCACCTGCCTGGTGAACACTCTACTGCTTTCTTTTGGACTTTTGCAAGAAACTGTTAGAAGATTCATCTGGAAACTTATACTCACACCAGCAGCTCTTACTGGTTGTGATTTGGGGACCTCAGGTCCTTCTCCATACAGTCTGCCATGGTTAGACTGTTCTCTGTACATGGAGATGCCAAGACAAGCACTCTTAAAAAAAAAAAAAAAACCTGAGATGAGAAGCTTAAAGGCAAAGGCAATAAAGGGGCCCGTCTGAAATACGGCTTATTGACAATATTGGTAAACAGTGTTACTCAAGTACAGGAACCAAGCCGGCCTACGTGCAAAAGTGGAACCAAGACATCATCTCTGAACTGGAGGAGAGAAAAGTCACCAATCAAAATTCATCTATATAAATTGCACAGAATTTGTGGCTGATGGAGGCAATTTACTTCATACCATTCCTGACCAAACCATGTACATCCTTCCTCCACTAAATATGCATGCAACTTATTCTCAAGATCTCTGCAGTCATGGCATGTTCCAGCACTGTTCAACTTTAAATTCAGGGAATATCTGTGTACCGGATCTGCATTTCACTCTCCCACACAATAGGATGGGCAGGGGTGTGGCCATCTGATACCTGCATTCAAACAGGAGGAAAGGAAGAGACCACAGCTGAAATCCTGCCAGCCCCAGCTACTGCTCCCCTCAACATGGGTGCAGGGGACTCCTCCTTTTCCAGGGTCTTTTCTCATGCTTTATTCTAAATGGCTCTTTCTGGTGCCCTGTTGAATAGGAATTCTACTTTTAAAGGCAGATTGTCTTTCATTCCATGAAAACATCCTAAGTTTACTGCTGCGTTGTTCTCTGTACCTGATTTTTGACTGCATATCTTTGATTGAAAAATAAGAAGAGAACCTAAGTTTCTTGTTTTGTTTTGTTTTCCATTTTAAAGCATGTATCTCCTTTATTCTAACAGATGACACTGTCAACACTGTAACTCTTCTGAATTACATGGTATGGTGCTCCTAGGAACCTTCGCATCTTCACATCTAGACATCTAGACACCTTCACATCTACTTGAAAACAGTCCTTCAGTTTGGGTTATGTTTGCCTGGTGTGTGGTGATATGCTATGACTCCATTTTTACATAGTCTGTTTGTTCTTCCTCTCTCTTCCTTCAGCTTCCAGAAGTTATTTCAGAGAGCTTAGAGAGGAACAGTCTGACGTTTTTATTCATTTTAAAATCAGTTACTAGCTATTATCTAGTTAGTAATTACTTTGGGGACAAATACTACTTTGACATTATATTTGGATGACTGGACATGAGAAATAGTTACTTATTCAACTTCTTACACCCTGGATGTGCACATCACCATAGAACACTTGAGTTTTCTGCAGTTGATTACCTGTACACAAGACCATCACAGGATTGCAATCTTCAACATTCTGTCATGGCAGGAGGAGGACTTCAAACGACCCATCCCTCCCTGAGGATTGACAAACAGTTAACAGTTAATTGCTCAGAAGGAGCTCTTATGTTGTTTCCACCTCTAAGACTCTGAAGGCAGTTATCAGGGGCTGGGGTATGTTCTGTCAACATTTCCTCCAAAGTAATACATTCCAGCCTACAGGGAAACCCCTAAGTTCAGGAACCAAACAACTCAAAAGCCTCAGAAAATCCCTGAAACTCATGAGACTCACTAGCTCCCTCTCACCCTCAAACATATATAAGCAGTAATGACTGTTCAAAGACACTCTCAGACCCTCTGAGCTGCCTGGAAGAAACTCTTTCCAACTTATCAAACAACATGCAAGTTGTACAATGAGATCCAGAATTTCAGCTTTGTGAGCCATAATCCATTATAGGGTGGGTTTTGCTGACTTAGCAGTCTTTGAGTCTTTTCTGCTTCCATGAAGAATCCCTCACCTATATTCTTATAAGTAACCCCAGTAAAACTCTTTGTTTCACCAAGCTGAACTCTGGTGGTATCCATACTTTTTTGTTTTTTTGTTTGTTTGTTTGTTTGTTTTTGTAGGCTCCCTATCTTGGGTGTATAAACATTTGTTCACAGCTCTCCAGGAATAGTGTAATACAACAGGGCAGAAAACACTTTCTAACTTGGTGTAGCCTCTGGTTGACTACGCATGTTCTTGTAAATAATCCTTTATCCATGGTCCTATAGGCACCTTTAATGAAACTCTTGCTACCATAAAAAATAAAATATAAAAGGAGGGAAAAAAAGCCATAAAGCAGAAGGAGACTAGATGGTAACAGAATCAGCAGGAGTGGATATGTAATAACAGAATGTGATAAGGGAGAAATACAATCAAAATATATCATATACATGTATGAAACTGTCATGTTGAAATCCATTATCATGTATATTTAATATATGTTAATAAAAATTTAAAGGCCTTAGGTGTTGACATCCAGCCTGCCCAAGCAGGCACACACACACACACACACACACACACACACACACACACACACAAACACACACACCTCTAATTGCCAGAATGTGGTAACATGTGGTGGTTGTGTATTTATATCCACAGGCATAAAGGTAAAGGTAGATCCTAAAGAACAAAATGACAATTACAAATGAATACTGAATGTTTTCATAAATTGATGTTCAATGCCCTGTGGAAATGCCGAAGCAGATCATGCAAACAAATTGAAAACATGTGTCCAAAACAATGATTAAGAACAATGTAAAGGAACCAGGATTATTGATTCCAAGTCTGAGAAAAGACACTAGATAGGTAACTGAGATAGGGAGGTATCATGGTCTAGCATACAAAGATAATCTGAAAAGAACATGGAGGTTAAAGGTAAAATATGAGCCAGAAAGAGGACTGAGTGTGGTGGTATTGTGTTCCCCAAAATATTGTGTACCCTAATAAACTTATCTGGGGTCAGAGAACAGAAAAGCCACTGGATATTAGGAATTGGCAGTGATAGCACACCCCTTTAATCCTAGCATTCCAGAGGCAGAAATCCATCTGTTCAAGGATACAGCCAAGCATGGTGACTCACACCTTTAATCCCAGAAAGTGAGCCTTTAATCCCAGGAAGTGATGGTAGAAAGCAGAAAGGTATATAAGGCGTGAGGACGAGAAACTAGCAACATTTGGCTGGTTAAGCATTTGGCTGATTAAGCATTTAGGTTTTGAGCAGCACACTTCAGCTGAGAGCCATTCGGATATGAGGACACAGAGCCTTCCAGTCTGAGGAAACAAGATCAGCTGAGAAGTTGGCCAGGTGAGGTTAGCTGTGACTTGTTCTGATTCTCTGATCCAGCATTCACCCCAATAACTGGCCTCAGGTTTGATTTTATTAATAAGACTCTCTAAGATTCCTCCTACAACTGAGTATTTAAATACTCTTACCATGAAGCTTAAAGACTTGGCTTTGACCCCTGGGACCTACTTAGTGGAAGGGGAAAAAAGTGAGTCCTACAAGTTTTCTTCTGACCTCCACATATGTGTCATAGAGCACACGCTTACATGCACAATAAATAAATAAAAGAAAGATGATAGATGATAGATAGGTAGGTGGGTAGATAGATAGATAGATAGATAGATAGATAGATAGATAGATAGATAGGTAGATAGATAGATAGATAGATAGATAGATAGATAGATAGATAGATAGACTGACAGACAGATTTTTTTTATTTTTTATTTTTAGTAGAAGGTGCTTTAGGCAAGGTCTTCCTCTCTCCTGGAATTTATGTAGAACTATGAACTTACCTTTTTGAGAATAATGTAGTATGTAGTTTTGTTCTTCAGAAACATTCCAAGTCAGCAAAGTCACAGCTTTAAAGACCATCAGAGAGAAGCTGAACACTATATCTTGTTGGATTCCACCAATCACAAGGGAGAAGAGCTGACATTTTAGTGAATAAGATTATAATTTTATATTCCCACTATATCTCTGTAAAAAGGCTGTTGCTTATAATGAGGCATATGAATATACATTCATGAATACGGAAAAAATTCCAAAGGTAGCACAAGAACACAATCATTACACAAAGTTCTGAAAACCAAAAGCAACAACTCTTTCTTTTTCCCACAGCATGAAAGGGCATCTCATTCCTAGGCATTACTGGGAAGCATCATCATCTCCAACTTGTCCATTTACATAACATATACATGTTTGCATTTAATTTTACTAATTTTTATCCACGCATGTGAGTATGTATGTAGGGAAACTGTGCAAATACCACAGTCTGTTAGTGGAGTCAGAAGACAACCTTGGGTGTCCATCTTCACCTTGCACCTTGATTGTGACAAGTTCTCTCATTTGCTGCTGTATACACCTACCAGCTTCCAGAATTCTCTTGTCTCCAGCTCTCTTCTCACCTCAGGAGTTCCAGCTTTAAAGATGTAGAGTATTGTGTCTTTCTTTTCCTAAATCCTGGAGATCCAAACTGAAGTCATTGTACTTGAACAGCAAGTACTTTACCAGCTAAACCATATCCCTAGGCCAATATGTTTTAGTTTTAATTCTGAGAGTTACAATATTAAATAATGTATCACCATATATGCATGCATACACATATAATAATGTACATATGAAATTTGAAGTGTCTTAATATTGAATATAATACTATATTTGTATGCTATATAATTTTAATTATTTAATAGCATTACTATTCAAATCAGAGCCAAGAATGAAGTCAAAATATCTAATTCAATGCAACCAAAACAGGGAAAAGGAATTATGTATATATACTTGTATCCTGGCATCCACAATTCACTGACTTTTGGTTTGGTTGTCAACACCAAATTGAGACTAACCTTGTTAACCATCAATGACTCTGATGAAGCCATATGAATACACAAGTCTGTTATGACTGCCTCCCTTCCTTAACAGAGGATAAAAACAGAGTGCTGGGGGCATCACTGCATATGGTGAGGAGATTCTAAAAGCAAGTGCTAAGGAGAAGCCAGAATAGCCCACATTGTACTCTTACCATCTGCTTACCATCTGACACCCTGGAGCTTGCCAGCATGTTGTTTTATTAATTTAAAATATCTTTATGCTTTTCCATAACATTTTTAAAGAGTGTAAAATGTCATTAAAATAGAAATGTATCGGTAATATTTCTATGTGAGTTCAAATTCACCTCAAATTTAAAAGGTCTTAGGGAGATGTGCCTGAATTTCCTCCATATATTGTATATTATCTAGAACTGCCAGCACTATGTTACCTAAATGTGTGGCTTCAGCAAGCCTCCATGTTTTGCCTTTGGGTCATCTTCAAGGTTATATAAACAGGAGCTAGAGAGATGGAAGAGCGGTTATGATCATGCTCTTGCAGAGCACCAGAGGTGGTTTCCCAGCATCCACATTGGGTAGCTCATAACTACAGGTCCAGAGGATCTAACACCTCTTTCTGGCCTCTGTGGGCACTGCGTACATGTGTACATATACATGCAAAGACACACACACACAGAGAGAGAATTAAAAATAAAATCTACAGCATTGAATAAACACTGATTGTAATATTTAATACTCACCTCATTCTTTTCTTAGCCATGAGCTCATGAACAAACCATTGTTGCATCTTCCTAAGGTCCCCAGAAGTAAAGTGTTCATGGTGGCCTCACTTGTTGATATGCCAATAGATTTACCACCATCAATGGTGTTGTATATATATATATGTGTGTGTGTGTGTGTGTGTGTGTGTGTGTGTGTGTGTGTGTGTGTGTGTGATGCCAATAATGGTTTGATTGTGAACTGTCCATATGGGCCCATATGTTGTATCTCTTGATCCCCCACTGCCTGGCAGTGCTGTCTAGAGAGGTTGTGTAACAATTAGAAGCTGGTGCCTTGTTGGAGGAAGTGAGTCATTGGAAGTGGGCCTTGTTTTATAGCCCAGTTCCATTTTCTGCTTCCTGAGTACAGATGGAATCAATGTGACATCACACTTTTGATGATGAATGGTCATTAGTCACCATCATGTACTGTATACCATCTAACTGTGAACCCGAAAGAAGTCCTTCCTTGCTTCAGCTGCTTCTTGTTGGATATTTCATTAGGGCAATGAAAAAGTAGCTAATACAATAACATCACATACTGTCTTAACTAGGGTTTCTATTGCTGTAAAGGGATACCATGACCCTGTAAGCTCTATAAAGAAAAGCATTTAATTTCCACTGTGTGGTGGTTTGAATGAACATGGCCCCCATAGCCCAAAAGAGAATGGCATTACTAGGAAGTGTGGCCTGGTTGAAGGAAGGGTGTCACTGGGGATGAGTTTTTAGGTATCAGGTGCTCCAGCCATACCCAGTGTGTCAATTCCTGCTGCCTAGGGATCCAGATGTAGAACTCTCATGTACCTCTCCAGTACCATGTTTGCTGCATGCCACCATGATGATAATGGATGAAATCTCTGAACTGTAAGTCAACCTAAATTAAGTTTTATTTATAAGAGTTGCTGTGGTCATGGTGTCTTTTCACAGAAAAAGAGCTGTAACTAAGACAGAAGTTGGTACTAGGGACTGGGACATTACTGTGATAGGCCTGACCATTCTTTTATTTAGAGGAATGTGGACTTTGGGAGTTTGGATTAGAAAAGCAATTGGATGCTTTAAGTGAAACCTACTGGACCATCCTAGTAAGAATTTGGAAGACAGTGGTGATTTGAACTGTGGGAGCCTGACTCAAGAGGATTCAGAGGAAAAGAGTATTAGTATGTGGCCTAGACATCATTCTTGTGATAGTTTAGTGAAGAATGTGACTGTTCTTTTCCCTTGTCTGAATAGTCTGCCTGAGGCTAAAGTGAAGAGATTTGGATTAATTGTGCTGGCAGAGGAGATTTCAAAAAAAATCTAGTATTGACTCTGTCGTGTGGTTATTAGTGTTCACTCTTACGAAGATCTATAATGAAAAGGAGCAAGCTAAGCAAGTAAAAATACAAATGTAAAGTTCAAGGAGAAAAGAGGGGAATTTAGCTAATCTTGTGTTCAAGGAGATGAACAGATTTTAAAAAAAAATCCTGATGTTAAGTGGAATAAAGAGAGTAGTGACTTTAGGGCAAGATCCCACCCAGCTAAGCTTTCAATGTATAAAAAAAATTAAAGAAAAGCTTAGAGCCTGGTATAGTGATGCACTCCTTGAATCCCAGCACTCCAAAAGCAGAGGCGGGCAGATCTCTGAGTTTGAGGTCAGCATGATCTCGTATCATGAGTATCATGAGGCCATGGATTTAATATCAGGATAGCTAAGCTTAGAGCAGAAAACCATCAAAAACAGAAAGCTGGTCAAGATATTGAATGAGGGAACTGTGTTCAAGCCCTAGCAACCAGCAGAACTTGGTAGCTTTGCCACATGGTTGTGGCTTAGAGTCAAGGATAGAAGAAAGGTGTTATGGAATCTCCCTCCATGGCTAAGGAAACCCATTGAAGGTCCTGCATGGAGGCCTAGAGAGGCCATTGTATGAAGCTATGAAGTTGAAACCTAGATTGTCTTAGAGACCACAAAATGTTGGAGATGCCAGAGCCATGGGATACCCATTGAGGAGAGCTGCTAACAGGGAGTGGAACCAGCCCAAGAGGGAGTAGCGGGTTGCAATGAACAAAGCTGAAAGGAGTTAGAGATCTGAAGAGCATTTTGACATCAGATACAGAGATATACAGAGTCTGGAGTTTGCCCAGCTGAATTTCAGCTTTGCTTTGGTCCATTATTTCCTCACTGTTCTCCCTGTCTTCCCTTTTGGAATGGTCATGTGTGTTCTGATTTTGCAGAGATTACAGTTAAGAGATTCATGAGTCCTGGAAAGAACTTTGGACTTTGACTGTTTAAACATCTTTGAGACTGTTATAGACTATGGAGACTTTTGAAGTTGCACTAATAGTATTTTGCATTATGATATGGCTACAAGCCTCTAGAGGCCAGGGAGTAAAATGTGGTAGTTTGAAAGAAAATATTCCCCCTAGGCCAATAGAGATTGGCAGTATTAGGAGGTGTGGCCTTGTTGAAGTAGGTGTGGCCTTTTTGGAGGAAGTGTGTCTCTGAGGGTGGGTTTTGAGATCTAAGTTGCTCAAGCCATGCAGAGTGTGCCTCTCCCTACCGCCTGCAGATCCAAATGTAAAACTCTCAAACTACTTCTCCAGTACCATGTCTGCCTGTGAGTTGCCATGTTTCCCACCATGATGATAATGGACTAAACCTCTGAACTGCAAGTGTGCCCCAATTAAATGATTTTCTTTATATGAGTTGCTGTGATCATGGTGTCTCTTCACAGCAATAAAGCCCTAGGACAGGCTGGCTAACAGTTTCACAGATTCATCATGGCAGAAAGCATTGCAGCCCATATGAAGCCCTTATTTGATTATCCGGAATGAGTTGTGCTTATCTTTCATGGATCAGGAAATTACAGGGACAGTAGATGGATTTTCTGTTAAGGACATCCCAGTATAAGAATGTCCTCATCTAACTCTTTCATATGAATGACAGCTTGGCTTGTGAGAATGTTTTTTGAGAAAGCAAATTTGTCTCAAAATTCACAAATGGTTTAATTGCTTTCCTGAAAATGATGCTGCAGGGAAACCTAATGTCACTGAAATTTTTCTTCTGTAAGGTATTGGAATTGTTATGCCTGGTGCCTCAAGATTTTAATACATTCTTAACAATATATTTTATTAATTCTTTGAGATTTCATACAATGTATTTTTCTTCATTTTTTAGATTTATTTTTGAAATCATAATATAATTATATCATTAATGCATTTTAAAAAATTCCTGTCAGTATGTGCATGATGAGAAGGTGACATACGTCTGAGTATGTGCATTTGTGTTTATGTGTGTGTGTGTGAGTGTGTGTGTGTGTGAGTGTGTGTGTGTGTGTGTGTGTGCAGTCTTGTCTGTCCATTCTCATCTTCTGCCTTGCTTTAGAACAGTCTCTTGCTGTTCT
The DNA here is from genome assembly GCA_902168405.1 of Peromyscus aztecus. Classification (NCBI taxonomy): domain Eukaryota; kingdom Metazoa; phylum Chordata; class Mammalia; order Rodentia; family Cricetidae; genus Peromyscus; species Peromyscus aztecus. The sequence continues at coordinate 17,204 of CABHPQ010165885.1, read as the reverse complement.
CTGATGTGCACCCAGGCCTACTGGCCTATAAGCTTTTGGAGACCCTCTTGCCTCTGCCTCCCATGTTGCCATGGCAGCACTGAGTTACAGACATGTGTACTATTGTGCCTAACTTTATATGTTCATGCTCTTTACTCATCGAGCTAACTCATCAAACCAAAAATTTTATATTGGACCTAAGAAACTTTGTTTTTCACAAAAAGCTACATGTTTATTTTACTACTTGCTGATATTTTTTGATGAAACAACATACTCCAAAACCATATTTGGAAAATGCCTCCGTGTACCAACAATTTGGAAAATGGAAGGTTCTTCATGAAGTATGATGAGAAGAGCTAAAATATCATGGGGCTAGAGAAAAGGCTCAGGAGTTAAGAATGCTTTCTGTTCTTGATAGGCCCAAGATTTGGTCCTAGCACCTGTATCAAGAGGCTCGCAACAGCTTGTAACAGCAGATCCAGGGAATCAGATGCTCCCTTAGGGCTTCTGGAGACAATTGCTTGCATAATCTCTCTTTCTCTCTCTCTCTCTCTCTCTCTCTCTCTCTCTCTCTCTCTCTCTCTCTCTCTCTTCTCTCTCTCTCTCTCTCTCTCTCTCTCTCTCTCTCTCTCTCTCTCTC
>CABHPQ010165885.1:0-16485 GCA_902168405.1 Peromyscus aztecus | reverse complement strand
CTCTCTCTCTCTCTCTCTCTCCTCTCTCTTTCTCTCTCTCTCTCTCTTCTCTCTCTCCTCTCTCTCTCTCTTCTCTCTCTCTCTCTTCTCTCTCTCCTCTCTCTCTGTCTCTGTCTCTGTCTCTGTCTCTGTCTCTGTCTCTCTCTCTCTCTCTCTCTCTCTCACACACACACACACACACACACACACACACACACACACACACACTTACCCCCACTCACACATACAATCTTACATTTAAAATTATGGTATCAGGAGGCTGAGAGGCTATACACTAAAGAAATCTGGTTAATTCCATTTTATCTGAAGTTTTTCAACCACACTGCATCCCACACACTGTTTTTCAAATACTTTTGACCTACCATTTCTTCATGTATTCAGTCTAGGAATAACAGATTTTCAAGTTGTTTAAAAATTAAATTCTGGGGTCTACAAAGAGATGACTCAGCTGGAGAAATATTTGTCATACAAGAATGAGGACCTGAATTCAATCCCCAGAACACAGGTAAAAACTCACAGTACTGGGACTGTGTTCCAAGCTGGTCATCCAGGTGCCAGGGAAATGGATTAAAAAGGATTCCTGTGATTTGATGACCAGCCAGTCTAGCTGCAACAGTAACCCAGATTCAGTTTGAGGCCTTGTCTCAAAAGATAAGGTAGATAGTAACTGAAGAAGATATCCAATATTGACTTCTGATCTCTCTAATCACACATGTCCATGTCCACCTGCAGACACAAACATGTACATGTATGCACAAATAAATACTGTGACCTTATAACTAGATGCTTTAGTACCTAATAGGCCTCTTTAGTTTGTAAATTTCCATGTTATTTTCTACCCTTAGAAAGCTCTGCTACAGCATACTTTTGCTTATTGATTGCATTTAGCCTTATTTTCATATAAACACTGCATGTCCATTGTCTCTCTTTATAATAGAAGCTCAACTTTGCATATTACTCTAAATTCCTGAAAACAAAAATCATCTCCAGAGTCATTTGACCCATTCAACTTCCTTGGGTTTACAAAATGTTAATTTTTCAAATCATTTTGAGGAACTGGAGAAGTGACTGAGCATTAAGAGCACATACTACTCTTGTAGAGGACCAGTTAGATTCACAGAACCAACACAGGATGGCTCATAATCACAGGTAATTTCCGCTTCTGGGATCCAATACCCCTTTCGGGCCTTCAGACACAACTTCACTTATGTGTCCATACTCCAAACAGGCAAATATTCCACAAATAGCTAAAAAAAAGTTGAATATATTAAAATTATTTTTACAGAATTAGGCTGGAAAGGCATTTGTAGAAAGCACGCCCAGACACTCTCTTCATTCTTTAACTGAGTGATTGGGGTAAAGACCAGCAGAGCATTGGCAGGAACCAATCACCTGGATCACTTTACAGGAAGCACTAGTGCTGAGCATGCTGGGGTCACAATGTCTGTGACAGAGACTCCTGGCTCTGTCCCATGGGCACTGCTCCTCAGAATCTTCATTTCACCACTGACAAATGCCTGCACTCCAGAAGTCTCTTCCTAAATCACCTCGCTGTATGTGAGGCTGTCTCCTGACTCAAATTATGTGTATTGTTACCTACTTGTCCAACCTAGAACAAACTGGCCCTTCTTTTTAACTAGGAGAAGGATGGGGATATGATTCACCTTCTTCAAAATTCTAAAGGGGAACAACACTTTGCCCTCTCTTTTGGAGGACCCTTCCTCAAATTCCAAGGCACTTAAGTTCAAGCCCACACAAATGTCCACCACATCATTTAATGTGCTTTTGCAATTGTCTTTTTCTTTAGTGTAATGGGTATTGTTTATAATTGTGCTGGTACATACTTGGTTTTATAACAGGCTTCCTTTATGTTATCTAGCTGCTTTGCTTTTTAATTTCTGTTTGTCTCTCAATTAGCTTCTCACCCCACACTGTTATCCTATCTCATCTCTCATTTTATAGCACCCATGCTCCATAAATTTGAATAAGATACCAGCAGATGCTGCTTAAAGTGTACTTCTCTTCCAGACTGTCAATCTGCTGAAAACGTGGACTTTTGCCTTGGATTGTTGTTTTGTTCCTTTGACACAGAGGAGATTTCTTTTGGTTTAATAATATTGTTTTACTCTTTTTAATTTATCCTTTCAAAATGAGGCAATAGTAAAATTGGGTGTTTATTCCTGAAAGAAAATGAGAATGATTGTCTCTGACCTTTCTTGTCTATATTTTGATGTTTTCTTTTAAATTTGAAAATAGAGTGCTGATTCAGCAACTTGACCTTATATAGAGGATTGGGATTGTGGGGAGTCCAGTGGGAGTGATCCATGACCCCAGATGGGTGCCAAATCTCATAGCACTCACAAGCTTTGTTGTCTATGTGGAAACTCCTATCATTCCTTACCTGGTTTCTTACCTTCCACCAAGGTCATTGGCAGATTCTTCCTGTTCTACTTCAGGTTTCAGCAAGAAATATCAGATGTTCAAGGTCATCCTCAGCTACATAGCAAGGATGAGGCAAGCCAGAGATATATTAAAATATCCCCAAAATAAATATGTCAGATGATTATTGATGATATCACTAGCAATAATATGAATGTAGAAATGAACACAGTGCCTGACAATAAGTGCCTGGTGTGGTATCTGTGATCAACAGGGCTTCTGGAGGGATGGCCTGGTGATGCTCAGGTGGTATACACAGTTCTGGTAAAGAATTGGTAATGTTATAAAGTTAAAGTGAATGTGTCTTTGTATAGAGCTGATTTTCTATTGTTACAGGGTCTTTGTACAATTGTTGTAATAAATTTACTTAATAAAATATGTAATAGAAATGAAATAACAGCACATGTTAAATGGGTTTCATTAAGACACACTAAGGCTGCCCTAGGAGATGTTCCATGCAAACTTCTAAGTCTTTGGGTTTTAATGTGTCAGAAAGTTATATTAGTGTAACAGAAAGTTTTCACTGTGATGATATTGAATTTAACAAAATTATTCATAGTCATGACAGTAATTAACACTACTGTTTATTTGGAGCCTAATCTATCACATACATGTTATGATAGAATACTGAATATTTTATCATCAATCTCATAAAGCTATGCCAGGACAACATATCTATGTCTATCCATATGTGTGTGTGTGTGTGTGTGTGTGTGTGTGTTTAATTGCATGTACAATATATATACACATCTATTACATCTATTGAAACTATCAGAAAACTGAAGTCATTGCCAGAGGTCGTTTTGAAAGTAAATGGCACAGCTAAGATTGCCGATGTCAGCTGAGACTGTAGGTGGCTCAGGTTTGTTCTTGCTAGGTAATGACAAAGACCTGAACTCTAGATCCAAAGTCCATGTTAAAGAGCAGGACATTAAAAAAGCTGCATGTGACAGCAGAAACTTGCGAGTGCATGCACATGTACTCACGGACACAAAGACTGTATGTGCTTGACTCCAAGTTCAGTTTACCCCTCCATATACAACCACTGCTTAAATGTTCATCATTTCATCTAAAAGCCAGCCACTTCATGGCCAGGAAAAGGAAAATCAAGGTGGTATTGCTGAAGGTCTCCTTCAGGACACTTTCACAACAATTCAGCTGCCTTCACCTTGGCCAGAGTTGAGAGCTGTTTTTATACCATTTTACCTTCACACTGTGAGGAAGCCTCCATCAGATTAGCTATCATTCTCCCTTGATTTAATATAGTCATTGTGTGGAGCTTGTCACCTTTATGGCCACCTATATTCCAGTGAAGTGTTTTGTCCATGGTTGTATATAATTACAGTCTAATCAGTCCAGGCAGGAACCATCCAAGTGCTCAGACAGTCATTTTATCTTCAGCCTTGATTTGAGTTTTAATTAAATAATAATTTACTCAGTATCTCCTTTAGAGGATCCTGCTGGGATTCATACCCATACATCTCTCTGAGTGTCTATACATACTGTGGAAACTCAACAAATGATGCTTACAAACTTCAGGCCTGTGGAGAAGAGAAATATTGTCATACAAATATAATGGGAGCAAAGTCAGTAGTGAGATGGGTAAAACAGAATTGACTGAGCTTTACTTGGTTAATACAGTGGCAAAGCCAGGCATCAGCATCGGATAAAGGACTGAATTTTAAGTCACACCATACTGGGGAAATCTGTTTGAATTTAAGTGCTGTGCCCACTGGTTCCTTCCACACCCACTTAGAACAATTAGTGCAGATTTGACCACAACATGTTGGCATTTGATATACAGGCTTTCCTGAGTGCTAGGTGCATTGTGGTCTTGAACTTAAGTCATGTCCAACATTGAAAGTTAGCACTCCTTCTAGACATCGGGTTCCATTGGGAAATAGAGGGCAAATGCTCTTGCAGTTCATACCACTTTGTTTACTCTTAGAGAAAGGAGCTGAGGTTCAGCTGCAAGAGAAGGAGCATTCCAGACATTGTCTGCATCCTACAGGTTACACTATAAACAGCCAATAAAATTAGAAATAAAACAATTGAAGTTATCCAGATCACATGCATAGCACATGCAGAAAGAGACCCAAAGCATTAACCATTATAATTGGGAAGTCTAAATGGAAATGAATGTTTAAGAAGTGACTTGCTTTGTCAATAGTTAAGTGGTTAAATAGACTAAGAGCCTGGGATTCATCGGGAGAACTACTTTTAGCTAAATGTAAGAGTGGATCGATATACAGAGCAGTCTTCCATTTGTGGCTCTGGTTCATTTGCTCCTTGGGACCAAGGGATTTTTCTTCTCCCTTGTTTCTACTCTCAAGGATCATTCTCTTTCCCTCTCTTAGCTAAGACTGATGGTTTTCTCCATAGCCACACATATCATCTGATTCTCCTTTCAGGTGAATTCTAAGCCTCATTTCCTCATAGGATTTCATAAATTCATGAGATTAGACAATAATGGTATTTACTATTTATATCAAATTGACAGGATCTAGAATCACTGAAAAGACCTGTCTCTGGGAATATCTGAGATGCATTTTTCAATATTAGATTACATGAGGTATGAAGACCCAGCTTAATTGTTGATAGTGCTACTCCATGGGTTAGAGTTCTGGGCTGAAAAAAAAAAAGAAAAAGCAAGCTGAGTATGAATGCTCATTATTCATCTCTCTCTGCTTCCTGATTGTGGATGCCATGTGAATAGCTACCTCACTCCTGACATCACAGCTTAACTATCATGATGGAATGAACACTCAATCCTTGAGTGGAAATAAACCCTTTGTACTTTGAGTTAGTTTCTGTCAGGTATTTGACCACAGCAACAAGAAAAGTAACTCTTGTGGGATGGGAAAAGCACAGGTTCCTTTTCTTATATGGTTTTAGGGATCCTTGGGGAATCCAAATCTTATCCTTGTATCACTATGCTGCTCTGCGCCCCTCCATGGAATGATGACCTGCCATGCTCTATGTAGAACCTGATACAGCTTTGAGTTTGATCTCCAACTCTTCATGGGGATTTAACTCCTGTTATCTGGACAGAAAAACGCATTAAGCCTGATACCACCCAAGTGAGTTATTGTGTCTAGCATGCACCACCAGCCATGTTCTCATGCTCCAACAGCAGATAGAGCACCTTGGGATTTAAGAGGGTACCCTCTGCACAGCCTCTGAGAAGTTCTTCTAGAATTGCTGCATTGTTTAAGTGATCTGTCACTACAAGTAACTAAACAGGAAGTGCAACACTTGTCATTTCCTTTTCCTCCCATCTGTTCAAGCTTTATCCCAGAAGCAGCTGTCAATAAGTTATTGGTATTTTATTCATATCAGATGATATTTTAAGTTGGAGGAATGCCTGAAATGTCTTTACTAATCTTCCCTATTTTTTTTGTTACTTAAGTGTGTGATTTTTGGGGGTGGGGGCAGGAGTAGTTGAGGGGATCCTTCCTGCCTCTCTAACCAGCAGCAAAACCATCAGAGAGTTCTGCCATCTTTACAATGGAAATCGGTTTTCTGTTTTCATCTTCTCTTTCTCTTCTCAGCTACCATTCTGACTCCAACCCTGTGTTCCCTAAGCTGGGCTCTGGCAATTACATTGACATGTCTGTTTGCAATAGTAACTTTCAGATAGTCTGTGCTCAAAATAAACCATGGTTTTGAAATGAGGATTTTCTTTCTGAAATTATTTTATTACATTTCTCCCCTCCTCCCTTTCTTCCTACAAACACTCCCATATATCCTTTCCAGCTTCTTTACTTTCAACTTATGACATTCTCTTATTCTTTTTGTTTTGTTTTGTTTTGGAGACAGGGTTTCTTTTTTTTAAGATTTATTTAATTATTATGCACACGGTGTTCTGCCTGCATGACAGAAGAGGGCACCAGATCTCATTACAGATGGTTGTGAGCTGCCATGTGGTTACTGGGAATTGAACTCAGGACCTCTGGAAGAGCAGCCTGTGCTCTTAACTTCTGAGCCATCTCTCCAGTCCTAAAACAGGGTTTCTCTGTGTAGTTTTGGTGCCTGTCCTGGATCTCACTTTGTAGACCAGGCTGGCCTTGAACTCACAGAGATCTGCCTGCCTCTGCCTCCCAAGTGCTGGGATTAAAGGCATATACCACTGCTGCCCAGCTGTGACATTCTTGATTAGAGAAAACACAGCCCTTCTAATAATATAGCCTTTTCTTCCTTTCTGGTTCCTTCCTCACGGGGTACTCAGTTCCTTGCTCTATTTCTGTGTAGTTTCTTACCTTGGTTTGCAAACTCACTTGTTTGTGACTCTCTTCTTAGGCCACCTTTTAAAGAAGTGTCTTTCCTTTTCTTAGTTGAATGCAAATGATACAAACCCTGCGGTTGTTGGTTTTTTTTAACTCTTTTACTCTTTTGGGGGCCCACCACCCAGCTCACAAATAAACACACACAAATACTTTTTCTTTCTTATAAATGCCTGGCCTTAGCTTGGCTTGTTTCTAGCCAGCTTTTCTTAAATTATCCCATCTACCTTTTGCCACTGGACTTCTACCTTTTTCTATTTCTTTTTATCTTTTCTTCTTACTCCATGGCTGGTTGCTTAGCTGGGTGGATGGCCCCTGAAGTCTTTCTCCTTCTCTTGTTCCTAGATCTTTCTTCCTAGATTTCTCCTCCTCTTTATTCTCTGTCTGCCAGCCCTGCCTATCCATTCTGCTGCCTTGCCATTGGCCATTTGACTCTTTATTAGACCAATCAGGTGGTTTATACAGGCAAAGCAACACAGTTTCACAGAGTTAAACAAAAACAACATAAAATAATTTAACATATCTTTGCATCATTTAAACATGTTCCACAGCATAAACAAATGTAAAATATCTTAAAATATTATTTCACAACTCTTTGTTATTCTGATCATTCAGCCATTTAGAATTTTACTGTCAAGTGGTGCTAAGAACATTCAACACTTTATACAACCACTCTGCATATCTAGAACCTTTTCAGCATCCCAAACAGGCCTCTCCTAACTAAATGCAACCTCCTAACCACAGGCTTCCATCCTTTCCTCTCTGTTTTCTGTCTCTATGACTCTACCTCCTCTAGAGACCTTATGTAATATAATCATACCTCATTTGTCCTTTTGTGTGTGACTATGTCCATTTACCAGATGTCAGTATCTTCTTTGTTCCTCTGATGTTGTCTCTCTGAGTCAAGGCCTCATTATGTAGCCTAGAATGGCCTACTGATGTTGTTGTTTGTCTATCTGAGTGAGGGTCTCATTATATAACTGGCCTGGTGGTAGTTGTCTAGGTGTTTTCTAAGCTTGTCTTCATTGAACAAAGAATTCAACATCTTGAAAGATGGAAGACCAATCTGGAAGAAAAGTAAAAGTAACCACTCTCTTCCTTCAGTGTGGTAGGCCCTAAGGCTGGGAATGCACTAAAGGAATGCCAGTTTGAGTGTTTTATAGGGCCCTTGACTCCTCCCCTTCCTGTTTTACATCTTGTTTAGATGTGTATGCCCATGCCTTCCTGCTGTTTCTCCTTGCAATATTTTCTGGGAACAAGAAACTGCCACCTCAAGAAGCCCACTTTTGCTTTTCCTGTTTACCTATGTCCCTCTAACTTTACTTCAATTATGTAATCCAAGCAGGCCTATTTCCTCAGTCTGTCAAGTACCAAGATCACAGTTGTGTGACACCAGAACCAGGTAAGTACATCTTGTCAAGATTAACTCATGTTATTAGTATACAGAACAGAATTTAATTCCTTTATAAATCTAAGAAATGTGCTTGTTATGTGTTCTTTATAGCTCTATCTAGAGATAAAATGTCAAAATTTTGGGCTTATTTGCATGTTTTAGCTTTTAAAAATAATACTGTTATAGAGAGGTAGTGCAGTGAGTAGTAGTGCTTAATGTATAATCACAGAGAACTGAATTCTGACCCTAACACCCACAGAAATAGCGGGGCATGATTATGACTGTCTGAAAGCCCAGTTCCATGGTAGTAGAAAATGTGACAAAAGAGAATATCCAATATAATGGTGGCCAAAAGTCAGAGAGGTGAGATTTTGAGAAGGGGCTATCCCAGCGTGGCTCCCTAAACATACTCCTGTCGAACTTCTTCAGCTGTGGGTAACAGTGGAGTTTTATTCAGCCACAAAGTAGAATGGAATTATGCCATTTGATGGGAAATAGATGCATCTGGGTATCATCATATTAGGAAATATAAACTAGGATCAGAAAGGCAAATGCCACATGGTTTCTCCCACTTGATTTTCCTAGATTGCATATAAATTTATAAAGTCATACATATTTTCATGTATCTATATTTTGGGTACTTAGAAAGATATGCGATATATATATATATATATATATATATATATATATATATATCCATATTTTCTTCCACCAGTATTTCTTTAGCTACACTGGATCTGATATTTCTTTCTGGCATTTGAGGACAACATGTAAGGGAAACTGGTAGAAGAAAAGAGATTTGAAAGTAGCTTTAAAGGAGGAGAACCATGGTCAGAGTACTAGACATAAAAAGACAGCATATTTTAATGAAACCCATCACTATGCATAATGAATATATACAAATTTTAAAAACAAATTTGTATATATTCATTATTTAATGAAATCCATCACTATCCACAATGAATATATACTAACTTTTAAAAACTAATTTGTATATATTCATTATTTAATGGAACCGATCACTATGCACAATAAATTATACTAATTTTTAAAAAGAGACTAAAATTATTATAAAAAATCTAATCCCTAGAAGAACTGAATAATATAGCTTCCAAAAATCAGAAAGTAGAAGAATGAATGATGTAGTAGTATTTCCCATTCCTCTGCATGAAAATGCACTTCCTTACATTGTGTATATTATCTAATATTTTGTTCAACTTTGAATAGATTATATAATACTGTTGCATTTAAACTCAACTTGGTTCTTAAAATTTATTTACGAAGCTTCATTGTCAACTTTTAAAGATTTTGTTTTTAATTTAGGTTATGTGTGCATGTGCAAGTGAGTGCAGTTCCTGTAGAGGCCACAGGAGGGCATCATATTGCCTGGAACTGGAGTTCTAGATTGTTATGAGCAGTCTGAATCCAGTGTTGGGTACTGAAGTCAGGTTACCTGCAAGAACAGAATGTTCTCTTCACACTAAGCCTTCTCTATGGCTGTCATTGTGTTACACAGTAATTTGTTACAGCTATCATGATTTTTGTATTTTTCTTACTGATGCAACTCAATTCTGTAATTTTCAATCCCTTTAATACTAAGTGATGATGTTCTGCCTTTATATCCTTTTACTTAAACTCAGTTTGTTAAACATTTCTGGGGAAAAAAAAATCTACTGTTGAGTGTCTTGTGAATTCCTCTTTGCCTGTGTCCTTACATCCCATCAGAAACTGCTGCAGGCCATCCAGACTTTGTGTGTGAAAGAGTGAGTGTATGCATCAATACATGTAAGAATTTGAAACAGTGAAATGTATCTTTGTATTACTGACTGTTTTAAGGAATGGCTTATTTGGAGTCTCAAGTATTACCTTTTTGACCTGTGTATCTACACTTATTGCCTCAGGTATAGTGATATTTATATCCAACATTAAACTGTGGATACAAAACAACAAAGGAATGATGTTTTCCCTTGATACATTACAATTGAAAAGACATCTTTTGATCCATTTGGAAAACCTGAAAGCTCTATGTCTCTATTAAATGTGTGTATTATTTTTCCTCCAAGGCACTTACCCTGAGCTTATAAGATTGACTACCAACAGCACTCCCTGGGTGTATTATTGAATTTAGGAGTTTCATTCTGTGTCCAGGAATGCTGTAATTGTGAAGAGTGTGGAGAGGAAATAAAATATAAACACACCCAGCCTGATTCTGAGAGCACTGGAACTGGGCCTTAAATTTGGAACTCTTCCCTTCTTCCTGCTCATGTTGTTGGAAGTATGAAACACAGACCTTACCAGCAAAACAAAGTGATTCCCTTATCAAGTGGTTAGTGAGTAATGACGACACAGGAACTTAAAAGTCTAAAAATCCACTCAACTGGACAGAAAGCCTCTCATGGTCTTGTCTTAGCATCTCTTCCTTTTTTTTTTTGATCATTAGATGTGAGGTAAAAAAACGATGACCCTTAAAATAGCTGAAAACGCATATTTCCACCCATTTCCATGAATCTAGATGATAAATACTGCCTGTGTGCTGGATAGACACCCACCCATGACTATGGTTAAGACAGGGTTGGTAACAGTGATGCTTATCTAGGTCAACATTCTTTTGGTGTGTGCAAGTTTACATTAGTGTAGGTGGAGGCCAGAAGGCAACTTAGGTGACTTCCTCAGTCCTTGTCATCTTATTTTGAGACAGGGTCTTTCACTTAACTTGGACCTTACTGATTTAGTTAGGCTATAAACCATTGTGTTCCAGGGACTTCCTTTGTCTTCCTAGCACTGGGAATGCACACACATGGCTCTATGCCAGGCATTTGCACAGCTTCTGGGGACCAAAAGCAGGTCCCCATGCTTACACACCAAGTACTTTATTAACCAAGCTCTCTGCCCAGCCTGTATTGAATATTCTTTAAGTTTTTGTATATTGTGTTATCTCTGGGAAAAGTGACAACTAACTTTTCATGTTTCTGAAACATTTACATGCATATAGAGGTTAAGCCACTTGCCCAAAGCCAGGGCAAACTGACCCAAAACATCTGTTTAGACTACCGTTGGAGCATGGTGCAAAATACATAATCACAAGTGAAGCATACACTGTCAAACAGAGAAGACATTTCCATATAAGCAAAAGTATGACCTGAGAGGATAGAGCCGGTCTGTGAGCGTGTGTATGTGTGTGTGTGTGTGTGCGTGCGCGCGCGTGTGTGTGTGTGTGTGTGTGTGTGTGTGTGTGTAAATGAGTACATAGGTATGTGTGTATGGGTCTATGTGTGTATGTATGTTTGCATGTATGTGTGAATGCATATGTGTATATGTAGATGTGAATATATATGTGTGTATATGTATATGTGTGTTGCACAGTTGTGTGTGTAGGTGCATGCATGTGTGTGTGTGTGTGTGTGTGTGTGTGTGTGAGATGTGTGTGCATTTGCCTACCTGTACCTCTACTCCCTTTTTCAGTACTAGGGGTAAATCTCTTGTTTTATTCAGTGATAGGCATAAATCACAGGCATAAATTCATGGTAGGTGTCCCCAAAACCTGTCTCCATTCCTGTTAATAGGGTGATTCAGCTTCAATAAATTATACCTACGAATGCAAAATATAATGAACCTTTTCTGCTTCTCTTTTTTGAAATATTGAAAGAAAAATTGGTTCAAGTCAACAATCATTTTTAAGCTGTAGATGAGCAGGCAGGAACCACGCTAAACACTGAGCACACAAATGGAAGTGAAATAAAATTAGCATTGAAGGCTTTTAGAGTCTAGTGGTGGCACAGGCAGGTGAACAAAATGTATTAGAGTATGAAAAGTTTTTAAAAAAATGTGTAGGAGGTGTGGCAGGGGTTAGGAAGGGTGTCCATATACCCTGCTTATATCTATCAATGTGTGTGGACTGTCTGAGTATGTTCTGGAAGGAGATAATATTGGAGCTGAGCTTAGAATATAAATAATAGTTTTCAAACAGAGAATAGCCATGGGGACTCAAGGCAAGAAAATAGCAGCATTATGAAATTTTGCTTCTGTGACAGCCTTGTTGAATTTTAAGAGATTTGCTCGTTCCTTCAACACATGTGTATCGAGTTGCTGCCAGGATTTGGGATTCACCCTAAGTTCTTGGGATGCAGGGACAGCAACACAAATCCTCATTGTATAAAGAGTGAGTGTCAGCTAAAGCTAATTACAAGGTCTGCCTTTGACAATCAGAACACACTTTGCAGTAGAAGCGAAATTTTAAAAACATTTTGAGGAATGGGAGGAAGTAAATGTTGAGACTATGGAGGGAAACATTGTTAGTGAGTGTAGTACAGACACTAGGCATTGTGCAGCTCTGTAGAAGATGGAGGAGATGACAAGCCCCTGGATACTTAAGGGGACAATCAAAAGCACAGCTGTGACTGAGCAATGAGGAAAGTGAAAGGAAATGGGTGCATGGAGGCAAGATCACACTGATAAGATTGTACATTACATGGCCAGTTGTGGTGCCATAGGACTGCAAACTATGATAGACAGTTGGTGAAACTGAAAAGAGCAGGGAGTTAGTTTGAAACTTGCAATGATACAGAGAGAACTCACTCTAAAACATACAAACCCCAAAGGATGCTTTATGCCTAAAAATATCATGTCAGTGCTAGAATGTCCCTTATTGGGTAAAGCTATAGAAATATTTAGGTCTGAGTTTGAACCCCAATCATATCAAAAAAGAATCCATAGTAAAGAAGAAGCCGGGAACTGGTGATTTGAATCTATAATCCAGGGGTCTTGTGGTATGGTGCAAAATTAAGACAAGAGAGTTTTTGCAGGCTTTTTGGCCAACTAACCCTAACTACACAGTTGTGACAGCAAGAGAGTCTGCCTCAAATGAGGAAGGAGGTGGGGACCTACACGTGACCTTGTCCTCACAACACATAACTGCTTGTACTCACACATAAACATATACACATCAAACCCACACTCATTTCACATACATTTATAAAACAAGATTTTAAAAGGAAATATAGAGAACAAGGTTATCTAAAAGCATGCATATCAGCCACCTATATACTTATATTTGTGTGTGTATATGTGTACATATACATATGTGTCTATTGTAAAATTTATATCAGACAGTAGGAAACACAGTTTATTTACATCTTATATGCACAAGTGTGTCTGACACATTTGCATACACATACAATAAGAAATGTATATATGTAAATGTTTGCATATGTACATTATCTACACAAAGTAGCAACACTAAAAAGAGGTTTTTGAGAAGATAGGTTTTGCTTCTCTAAATCCATTTGGACATTCTAGAACTTTCTTCTGTTGGGCTTTACCTAATAATTGTGCACTTGCTATACAAACTTTGTATCACAGTGAAGCTCTTACTGCAGAGTTCTGCTGGGGTGTAGCTCACTGGACATTTGGCTGGAAGTCTCTTGGCTGTGGCTGACCTGACTGTGGAGCCAGGTATGAAATGCCTAGGATGCAAGAAAGGAATCTATGTGGGGTTTTAACTAACAGACCAAGCACATGTCCAGGATGCCTGCCAAAAGGAGTATGGGAAAAGTTTCATTATAAAGAGTGCTGTGAAGTTTGAATGTCTTATTTCTATGTTCTTAAGCCATCTGAAATTACATATAACTGCTTTTTTCAGTGTTGTGACATTCTCACGAGTTCCATTGATTTCATGAGGCAAAGCATGACATGGCAGTGGGGCAACACATTTAAGTGATAAAGTAGTTATAGGATGGGTGAGACCTGTGTCTGAAATAAAATGGTCTTCAGCAACACAACAAGAATGTGAGGCATTCTTTAGATTGCCAGTTAGAAGGACATGTATATGCCTTGTGCAGAATAAATAATCAGCTTCCTAAAACAATTGAGCCAAAAAGATTTGCCCAGCAATACTATTCAAGAATGTCATTTAGGAAGAGGGAGAAGTCTCAGTCAGTTAAGTGCTGGTCTTGTGAGCCTGAGGACCTGTTGGGATTCCCAGCATCCATTCCAATGAGAGTGTGTGGTGCCCATCTGTAAACTGAGTGGTAGAAAGGCAGAGGGTGGAGAATTCCTGGACTTCCTCACCAGACAGACTAGTTGGTTTTTGGAGCTTCAGGTTCAGCCAGAGACACTGTCTCAAACTTCAAGGTGGCATATGACAAAGGAAGACAGATGCCATCAATCTCTCCTCATCCACATGTGTACATGTGGGCACCTGCACACACAAACATATGCACTGACCCGGCCCGCGGGTCAAGTTATTCGTGGGTCTTGAGCCTTGAACCATCTGAAAGCCAAATGGGAAGAGAGAGAAAGGAAGCGAGGCACAAATAAGAAACTGAGTCACTCTGGATAGTGTCAAGGCTTTATTTATTAAGTGAACTGTACATGCTTTTATAGAAAGCTTTAAGCAGGGAGGGGTAACTGAGAGAGGAGGGTGGAAAATTTTCAGGAGAAGTCAGAGTGGCCGGGGGGAGGAGAAGTCTCTTTGGTTCCCAGGCTCTGCAGCTGGCTGATTACTGTTCAAGGCTATATCTAAAAAGTATACTTCTTAGTTGAGCCAAGGTCGTCCTGTTTGTGCATGACGTGTAGTTTGGCCAAGGGTGTCTGGTTTTGCCAGACTCTAAACTCTAATCAGATATACATAACATAACAATCTTGAGTCAGACCGTCCTGGGTCAGTCTCTAACAGAATTCCCCCTCTTTACTTAAAAAAAGAAAAATGGACCACTTTTGTGCTGTCAGGTTTTTAGAAATCAGAAATCTGGTCCTGAAGAAATGGCTTCTGGTCTGGAGGATCACAGGGGCCCCGTCCCTCTAAGCTATGACAAAACCGTCCGGGAGGCGATGTTTCTCCAGAATCAAGCATTACAGGCGTCCCCATAATGCGGGAATCAGCAGACCGTGCAGTTTTTTGAGGGAATGGAGATTGCTGAGCATTGAGCTGTTACTGCACAACCATTATGCAACGGGGTATGCAATCCAGACTCTCAGGTTACAAGGACACCCATGTCCCCAGTCTGTGCAGTCACAGCTGCATTCCAGCCACGCCTGGAGTTTTCCCTCACACAGGGGCTGCCTCACCCGAGTCGAGGGGTCTGTGTGGGGCATCTCCATCGAGGTCCTGATAGGACCCAGGGGGAGTTAGGACCCAAGGGCATTGAACCTGAGCCTCTGAGAGGACTCCTGGCTGTTTTCTTCTGTATCTAGTCTATGATAATGAATTGAAAGATGTTGTGGTAAGGCCGAATCAATCTGACTTTTGATAAATCGAGTCAGCTGCTGGAAAGCCCAGGGACCAAAAGAAATAAGAAGGAGAAGGACAACTATAGGAGCTAGGATGGTAGGTAGCAAGGTGGAGAGCCAGGGGGATCCTTGTAGTCAGTTTTCAAACCACCCTTGTTGATTTTTAAATTTTCTTTTTTTCTGAGCTAGCCTTTTCCTTAACTTTTTCATAGATTCCCTGACAATACCAGTATGGTCTGCATAAAAGCAGCATTTTTCCCTCAGTGTGGCACATAGACCTCCCTCCTTCAAAAACAGTAGATATAGGCCTCTTTTGTTTTGTAGTACTACCTCTGAAAGTGAAGTGAGTGATTTTTCAAGGGCTGAAATGGATCTCTCTATAGCTTCTAAATTCTATCATTGAATTTTTTTCATGATATGTGACACGAGGCCATAGCTGAATAAGTACACAGAACTCATGGGAGTGATTAAATATCTGAGCAGACACACAGGGGGTTAACCCGGTGTTACAGGCCCAGTAGGACCCGTGGGGTGCCTCAAGATAGTAGCTTCCCTTGGTAGGTGTTGTTGTCTGGTTGCAGAGATGCTTATGGTTGGTGGGACTCTGCCCAAACAGGAACCTTGTCCAGAGACCTCAGAGAGTGTCAGTTTATGGGGCTTAGTCTGACACCTACTGCTCGGGGAGGAGAGGTTGCTGGCGGCAGACTGAAAGGCAATTTTCTCATAAAAGGGGGCTGGAGGTGAGACAAAGCCAGCAATCCAGTGTCTTATCTGGACTTGTAGCACATACACATGCCACAAACACCTTTCATAGGTATACGAGAAGAGGGCAGGTATGATGGTTGGGTTGTTAAAGGTACTTTCTGCCAAGCCTGACTATCTGAGTTAGTTTCCAATAACATACATGGTAGATGGAGAAAACCTACTTCTTCAGGTTTTCCTTTAATTTCTACGTTTACCTTGGCATATAGTACCACCTCCATACAAGCAAATATAAAAATTATTGAAGATTGTATGAGGAGAAAAGGTCCAGTCATTGGGAGTCATTCTTGGTTAAGTAAGTTTATGCTAGTTTCCTTATTTAATTACTTATTGAATTGTGTCTCAGAATTTTTGGTATATTAATAGACTATGTATAGTGAT
>CABHPQ010165884.1:14636-26810 GCA_902168405.1 Peromyscus aztecus | reverse complement strand
GGTTGAAGGTGCCCTACAGGCTGTTGGAAGCAGAGATTTAAAGGCAAGCTAAGATCTGAACAAGGTCTATAGATTAGATAATAGCACTGTATTTTTATTTCTAGCTTTCAGTCACTGCTCTGTCATAAAGGGAAAGTCTCTGGTTTTCTTAGTCTTTAATTTCTTTCTTTATTTTTTCCTTGACTCTGTGGTAACTCAGTAGAGAGTTGTTCAGTTTCCCAGAGTTTGTCGGCTCTCTGTTATTTCTGTCATTGAAATCCAGCTTCAATTCATGGTGGTCTGATAAGATACAGGGGATTATTTCAGTTTTCTTGTATCTGTTGAGACTTGTTGTGACTGAGTATGTGGTCAATTTTAGATTCTCTGGTTTTATGCGTAGAAATAAATGATCATGTATACAACTTACTCATGAAGAGTTCATAAGCATATATACATATATATACCTACATGTAGTTATATCTACATATATATCTATATCCATGTGTATATGTATGAGTGCATATGAACATATGTATGCCTGTATTGGGGTTCTCTAAAGGAACAGAACTGATAGAATAAATATACATCTATTAAAAGAGGATTTGTTAGATTGGCTTCAAGATGCTGTATAAGTAGTCCAGCAGTGGCTGTCTCACACTGGAGAGGCCAAGAATCTGGTAGTTGTTCAGTCCATAAGACTGAATGTTTCAGCAGACTCAATCTAGTGTTGAAAGTCTGGAAGATTCCTGGTGTCTTAGTTAGGGTTTCTATTGCCGAAATGTAACACCATGTCTGAAAAGCAAGTTGAGGAGGAATGGGTTTATTTGGCTTACACTTCCACATTGCTGTTCATCACCGAAGGAAGTCAAGACAGGAATCAAACAGGGCAGGAGCTGATGCAAAAGCCATAAAGGGGTGCTGCTTATTGGTTTGCTTCCAATGGCTTGCTCAGTCTTTTTTATTTATTTATTATGTATACAGTGTTCTGTCTGCCTGCAGGCCAGAAGAGGGCATCAGATCTCCTAAATGGTTGTGAGCCACCATGTGGTTGCTGGCACTTGAACTCAGGGCCTCTGGAAGAACAGCCTGTGCTCTTAACCTCTGAGTCATCTCTCCAGCCCTCAGCCTTCTTTCTTATAGAACCCAGGACCACCAGCCCAGGGATAGCATCACCCACCATGCCCCCGCCCCTTGATCACTAGTTGAGAAAATGCCTTACAGCTGGACCTCATGGAGGCATTTCCTCAACGGAGGCGCCTTCCCCTCTAATGACTCTAGCTTGTGTCAAGTTGACACACATAACCAGCCAGTACACATGGAGAGACTGGTCTTCGGCCTCCATTTGAATTCCTAAGAATTTGGTTCTAATATAGGTGAAGGGATACTACAGCAACAGAGTAGTAGCCAGCAGGCAAAAAGCAAAGTTTCCTTCTTCCATGACCTTCTATCGGGATTACTACCAGAAGGTACTGCACAGATTTAGGGTGGATGCTTCATTTAATCTGCTCAAGAAAATCCCTCACAGGAGTGCCCAGTAGTTTGTGTTTTAAATTGATTTCAGACACAGTCAAGTTCACAACCAAGGTTAGTCATCACAATGCCAAAGACAAAGCAAATACAGTAGAGAAGATTTAAGGGATCCGGATGGAGAGTGTCTAGAAGTTCCTGCACTGTCCTTGTAGTGGTTCAGGAGACCCGGGAATGTGGGGAGAGAAGAGCTTGCAAGGGGGAACCACTGAGATAATCATCAGCTGTGGGGTGGTTTAGCTCTTGTGTCCAGTCTCCCCCGAGTCCTGAGATGCTGAAGAAAAGCCCCTTTGCAGGGCAGGAGAGATAGCTCAGTGGGTAAAGGCATCGGCTGTGAGCCTGACGACCCCTTCTCACTTTTGCATGCACACAGTAACATACATGCCAACCCTGCATACTCAACATGTATGCATGCACACTAACACATATAATAATATTATTATAGAAAATAACATTTATAATGAAAATTTCAAGATTTTTTTAATGTGTATGAATGTTATTCTAATTCTTTTGTTTGATTTTGTTTTTCAAGACAGAGTTTCTCTGTACAATAGTTCTGGCTGTCCTGGAACTTGCTTTGTAGACCAGGCTGGCCTCAAACTCATAGAGATCTACCTGCCAAGTGCTGGGATTAAAGGCGTGAGTGTAGCTAGAGTTTTCCTGCCTGGCCCACAGTCAGGACAAATCTCTTTCACCTGCCAGTCCCACAGTCGCTCAGACCCAACCAAGTAAACACAGAGACTTATATTGCTTACAAACTGTATGGCCGTGGCAGGCTTCTTGCTAACTGTCCTTATATCTTAAATTAATCCATTTCTATAAACCTTGCCACATGGCTCGTGGCTTACCGGCATCTTTACATGCTGCTTGTTCTGGCGGCGGCTGGCAGAGACTCCCTCTGCCTTCCTGTTCTTTTTATTCTCTCTGTTAGTCCCACTTCCTGCCTAGCCACTGGCCAATCAGTGTTTTATTAGCAATACATTTGCCATACAGAACATCCCACAGCACGTGAGTCATCACTCAGCTGTGCCACCACGGTTATTCTTGCATATAGCATGTGCCACGTATATGCATGGTGCCCATGGAGGCCAGAAGAGGGCATCCATCCCATTATTCGATTCCCTGGAATTAGAATTACAGGTGTTTATTAGCTACCATGTGGGTGCTGGGAACCAAACCCAGGTCCTCTGCAAGAGCAGCCAGTGCTCTGAACCACTGAGCCGTCTCTCCAGATCCTAATTTTATTTTATTATTATTATTTTTTTTTTTTGGTTTTTTGAGACAGGGTTTCTCTGTGTAGTTTTGGTGCCTGTCCTGGATGAGACAGGGTTTCTCTGTGTAGTTTTGGTGCCTGTCCTGGATCTCACTCTGTAGACCAGGCTGGCCTTAAACTCACAGAGATCCGCCTGCCTCTGGGATTAAAGGTGTGCACCACCGCCACCCAGCTCAGATCCTGTGAGATACCCTTTCCATGTAAGCATGTCTTTTTTTTTTTAAGATTTATTCATTTATTATACATACATACAATGTTCTGTATATTGTTCTGTATTATTTATTATGTATACAATGTGTGTCTGCAGGCCAGAAGAGGGCACCAGATCTCATTATAGATGGTTGTGAGCCACCATATGGTTGCTGGGAATTGAACTCAGGACCTCTGGAAGAGCAGCCAGTGCTCTTAACCTCTGAGCCATCTCTCCAGCTCCCATGTAAGCACGTCTATTGGTGCTATACTTGCTCAGGTCTTGTTTAGGCAGCCATATTGTTTAGGTATTATGGGTAAAGCTTCCTTATCATTTCTAAGAGGCACATTCTCACAGCAACCCCACCCCTCGCAGTGTGACGCAGGAGCCCTCTGGATGGCTAGTGTCGGTGTGGTGAGGTCTGGTCGGTGCAGGAGTAGATGCTCTTGGTTTAGCTCAGGATTGGGCCAGCCAGGCCTTGCGGATCAGTGGCATCCATAGCCCAGGGTACAGTTTCCTTGTAGGGACTCTTCCTTTGTGACTGTTGCTGTGGGTGCTGCCAGGGTTGGGTGGGTGTGCCTACCCCCGAGGGCACACCTCTTTGCCTTGCCTTTCCTCCGTATACTACTGTTCTCAGGTGGGACCCACACCCACCCACCGAGGCTGAGGGAAATCTGTGCAGGCTCTGGAGCAGGAGTCACCCCCGAAGGCCCTCCTGCCTGCCCCTCCGTTTCTCTGAAGCTTGCCTTCCACTTCCTGTGTAGTGCTGACCACAGCCATCGCGCATCACGGACAGGAGAAGCAAGCCGCCGCACACTGTGCACAAAAGCCGCCCTAGGGTTTGCGAGAGTAGTAGGGAGCCGGAACAAGAGGAGCGCCACCAGAGTGCTGGGTGCTCCTAACACAGTCACAGACTGACCAACTGTTAAATAGGCAGTTTGAAAAGTGTGGGGGTGGGGTCGCTGTGCACAGATCTGATCACCAACACAAATCCTCAGCAGACCCTGACCCTGGGAACATTTCTCCCATAACCCGTCCCTGGAACGTCCCAGTTTCCACTGGGTTCTCTAGGCAGCAGAGAAGATAGTCATGATCTGCCACATATTTTTATTTCTGCCCCTGCCTGTGTCAGGACAAAGGAAGGGCAGGGAGAAGACCATACTTGGGCAAGACTATACTTGCACATGTGGCCATGTATTTCCATTTCAGATGTCTGGCATTTGTCCAGTACATTTAGTCCTCAGCCAGGGAAGGCAGTCTCTAGGGCAAACAGAGCTTTGGGAAAGCCCCTGCAGGGAAGGCAGCCTGTAAATCCCGGACTCACTAACTCGGAAAGCTCCTACATGGTTCATCTGGCTGTGTCTTCCTTGGCTGTTTGTTGGTTATCAAATCTGTGTACAGAGGGCACAGATTTGTGCAGGGATGCAGCTCAGTGGAGAAGACTTGCTTAGCATGAATGAGGTCCTGGGTTCTATCCCTAGCGCGCGCACACACACACACACACACACACACACACACACACACACACACACATATATAAAATCTCCAGCCTCATCACCTGACCATCATGGTCTCTGGCACAGGGAGTCCAGGATGGACATCATCCTGGGTGGCCCAAGTGAGGAAGGCACACTAGTGGTGGCTTGTGAAGCTCAAAACACACAAGAAGGGTTTTCCAGGTCAAATCTACAGCCTGTTTGCTCAGCCAAGGTCATGGAAAAGCCAGGAAATCTACCAGAAGAACAGTGTCAGCTGCAGGATTTGGCAGCTCCTGTGTGGAGGAGAAGCCGAGGCACATGGTATCATGGAAGGGGTGTCTCATAGGGCCCCACCCACAAACAAAGAGCTACAAGCAGCTCAGGAATGCTGAGAGCAGGAGAAACAGGATTCCCTTTTATGAACCCCCTAATTGGTTATCCAATACCAAGCGGTCAGCCCTGAAATCATATACACAAAGTAACATTAACCAGACTGAACAGGCTATAGTTATATATTTATGCATATATATATATATATATATAACAATAACAAAGAAGAAAGATCATGTATTAGAGAGGAAGAAAGGTGGGGATGGGGTATGAAAGGGGTTGGAGAGAGGGGAGAGAAGGGGGAAATTATGCAATTATCCTTTAATTTCAAAAAATCAAAAATAAAGTAAAATATTAGAATGGAAGGTGGTAGATCAATTTTAGTTTTACAGCTTGAGAATGGAAAAGACTTTCTTTAACAAACATAAATCCTTCAGATAAGAAGAGGCTGGAATTCATGAAAGTTGATACTTCTGTATGATGCAAGACACCATTAGTCAAGTTATAAATTTAACAGCAAACTGTGAATTTTAGATGGAATATAAAAATTGTCCCCACAGCTAATAGGTAGAAAACAGATCAATAACAACATAGTTAATTGTACAAGTAATCCTTAAAAGAAAATATCGAGAGGCCTAACAAGTTGGAGGTGGAGAAGATGGTTTTGTGTGTGTGAAAAAAGATGCACTTGAATGAACGTGCCCTCATTTTGTACACTTAATACATATGCTAATAAATGCTTTCAAAAGAAGAAACACTAGGGCTGGAGAGATGGCTCAGTGGATAAGAGCACACACTGCTCTTCCATGGGCCCTGAGTTCAATTCCCAGCACCCACATCAGACATCTCACAACTGCCCGAAACTCCAGCTCTAGGGGATCTGGTACAACTGGCCTTCATAGGCACCTGTACCCGCTGCACCCACTCACACAGTGACACACACACACACAATGAAAAAGAAGAAACCCAAGAATCAATAGACATGTAAGAAGAGAGCTGTCACTTCACGGTTCAAACAGCAATGAGAAGACAGAAAACCGCAGAGATTTATCTTCTCAATGATTGCTGACAATGTAGTCAGACTCCTACTGTTGGCAGAAGTATTAATAGATGGGTAAATCCACTTGAAAAGGTCATGTGGTTCTAGCTGCCAAAAATGTAAGATGCATACATCCTTTGAACCAGAGGTTTGCTTCTACAAACCATCAATGACAAACACTCATACATATTTACTCAGGCAACATGCCAAGATTTCTATTCCAGCCTTCCCAGAAACTGAAAAACTAAAACTGTCAGTGGAAGTTGATTTCAAAATACAGTATCTAGAAAGTTCTACCTACCATTCCAGCTCACTCCCTCCAACCATTGAGTTTCAAAACAGTAGTGGCTCAGGTCAGGGGTTGGGAACCACCCCATTTAATAAAATAGTCACTAGTCACATTGACTATTTGAAAAAGACCAGGCCTGGCCTTGAGTCCGTGTCAGTGTTCAATGCACACAAGACCTCAGAGCTCTGGATCAGAAACTCTGCCTTTTGCTCCAGACCACTGGCACGGACTGAAGTCTCAGCCTGCACCCTGGCTTCCAGTTCCATTGCCTAGGTCTCCCCACTGCAGAGGCCAGCTTCACAAGGAACATCTGGGCTGTGTGGTGAGCGTGCAGTTATACCCTGGGCTGGGGCTTCCTGGGCTACAAACCCACACAGTCGCATGGGCCTCTCTTTCAGCAGCGTAGACCCAGCTGGGCTTGTGTGGCTCAGGCCCGCCATCCAGTGCAGGTTTTAGAACAGGAAAGGAAAGCAGCAGGAAGCTCCTAACAGTCCCCAGTACACACGGCCAGGCTGGCAGCTGGGAAAAGCCGAGCCTTCTCCTCTTGAGGTCTGGTCTCTGACACAGAGGCCTCTGCTCCTTAGTAAGTGTGACAGGTACTGACCTGGGAACTAAGCAGGTGGTAATGTCTACCAGGCCGGCAGTGGTGACAGAGGCCCAGAGTGGTCACCATGGTGACGGGAGTAGAAGCCTTTGGCCATCAGTCCCAGTTTTCTGCATGGTGGCTCTAATGACAGAATGGTCACCATAGAAACCACAGGCCCTCTCAAGAGCACAGAGGCCCTGGCAGGAGAAATCTACTCCACACCTGGTAGGAACAGAAGCACTGACTGTGACTGAGCCCAGAGAAGAAAGCCGGGGCGTGAGGGACACAGTGACCTGTCGCCTCGTTGCTCAAAAGCCATCCCCAAGCCACTGGAGGGAGAGACCTTTTCTGCTGAGTCTGTCTGGAGGCCTCACAGCTCAGCACCACTGGAATAAAGTCCACCAACACTGAGGACATTTCCCTGGAACCACATGGCTCCTCCTGGAGAACACCGGGCCTGAGGTGGCCTCGGTGGGGAGGGGTCCAGAAGGGAACATGAAAAGGAGGAAACTGTGACTTCAACCAGCTGAGGTGGACTGCACTCTCCGAGGCCTAGTGCTGGCTGTGACTGTGTGGGAGAATCCTGGGCTAGTTCTGCTTTGGAGATCTGGTGGGGAACACTGAGGGGTCCCAGCTCCCCCGGGCTGGCAGCTGCTCAGATGCTGGATGACAGAATCAGGATGGAGGCCCCCAAGAAGGAAAAGGTATCTACCTCATTTTAGAAGCGTCCGTTTGCATGTCCCCAACACTCAGAGGTTTGACTGCCACCTCTGAGGGTCTGCATCTCAGAACTGGTTTTTGTGTACAGGATCTTTAAGAAAGATGTGGCTGGGGGCATTTGTGGGGCAGAAAGATCTCTGCTTCCTAGACTGGTGTTGTGACCCAGGAGTGGAGCTGCACAGAGATCTGGGAAGCAGTCTGCTGAGACTCTGAGGTGGGTGGAGGGGAATCAGAGCCTATGGGGTGTTTGGGTGTTTTGGGTGAGACGAACCTACTGCCTAATTTTGAGGTGGTACTGAACAGTCACCAAAAGTCAAAGGCCTCCCCCTTCTCCCCCTCCCCTTCCTCCTCTTTCTCCTCCTCCTTGCTGGAAGCAATTCACCGGGGGCCTGAGGGCGGCTGGTCCATGTTGAGGAGCATAGGGTAGTCCCTTTCTCCAACAACAGAGAGTTCCAGATGTCAGTGCTGGCCCTGGGCTGAGCAGTGAGCAAGGAGAGAGATGAGGACCGGACATGTCTGCTATGAAACATGAATGGAGAGCACACACATTTCTCCCATGCCGGAGATGACAGGATTCCCATTCTGAAGTGAGCAGGATTCGGTCGTTTGGGGCATGGTTTCCCCTGGCTTCTCTCCTCTTTGTGTGAAACGGCAAGGTCAGCACAAACACCCCTTAGCCTGCTTCTGGCAGAGCCGATGATGTTAGAAGAAAAACAACTATCCAGCCAGCCTGAGTGAGAGGACCCGCAGGGTGCAGGGGGCGGCAGGCCAGGCCACCAACAGAGTCCCACATGCGCCTGCCACCGGTGCTCTGGTTTAGTTAAGAAGTGCCAAACAAGAGGACCGCTTCCCAACACTTGGGCAGAAGGAAGCTGGTGTCTTTAGCACCGGGTGGCTGGAGATCTGGCGATTCTCCATACTGGGAAAGAAACTATGCAGCTTCTCCCTATGTGTTTGCCTGCTTTAGGGAGGCAGTGAATCACAGCAAGGCCTGACACTCACTCCTTTGAGGTCTGGACCTCGCCCGCTAGCGGGGAGATGGGATGTATACATATATGTGTGTCTTGATGCTGCTCTGTTTGTTTTCATTGCTACCTCCCCTCTTCAGAGAGCAGCAGGGTCAGCTCTCCTTGTAAGCTGCTGTCTATGCCCTGGCTTCCCAGGGGTCCTTTGGATGCCCCCAAGAGTCTTTAAAGCACACACATGGGTATGCTTATCTATGTCTAGTGTGTGCATAGGGGTCCCTGACTTGGTCAAGCAAGGCACAGGTAAAGACTCTCAGCTAATGCAGCAAGAAGCGGCTGGCAGGACTGGATTCAGAAGGTACTAGATGAACTACCCCGTTTCCCCAAGACTCGCCAGCCTCTCATTCCTGTGCTTATCTCCACAGGCTGTGCATATCCAAATCTCTAGTTCCCTGTAGCCTCCGCTACTGAGTTGCTACATCTGGGTCCTGCCAGATGGAATCTTCTGCAGCCCGAGGCCAGATCTGTGCTTCTCTCTCACTCCCCAGTATGAGTCTGTCCCTGAGGGAGGTGATGTCTGGACCTCAGTGGGCAGACAGGTCAGGCTGACTCTGGAGGCTTCCACTTGGCCTCTTTGGGCCTATGACTGATTGCTAATTAATTAGAACAATGATGTTTGTCTCCACCGGCTGCTAAGAGGAAGGAGAACTGCCTGTCAGGATGGTCAGCAGCAGGGCATAAGATGGCCACACTAAGGAGATGGGTAGACACACTAGAAATGTGAGCACTGAGCTAAACGGACCTATAGGTCCTACCTCGTATAAGGGGAGTCTCCTGTCACCACCAAGCCTAAGAACCTAAAACAGCACACACTTGTTGTTATGTTGAAGCTCTGGAGTCTAAAGTGGATCTCCTGGGGTTAAGATAAAGGTGTTAGCAGAACTGGCTCCTTCAGGGCACTGTAGAACCCATTTCCTTCCCCTTCAAGCTTCCACAGGCCAGCCAAATTCCTGGGCTCACAATCCTTTCTGTATTCAAGGGTGGGCAGCTGCATCTCTCTCACCGAGGCTTCCATCGTCAGGAGTCTCCGCCTCCCCTGCCCCTGTGATAACACTGGCCCACACAGATAATCCAGGACCATCTCAGTCACTCACTAACTCACATCTACCAAGGCCCCCTTACCACACAGTGACAGGTCCCAAGGGTTGGGACATCTGTAGGAACTATGACTCTGCCTCTTCTACCATCTGTCTCCCACATTACTACCCCTCAAGCAGGAGCTCTTCTTTGACTCTCCCTGAAGTCCCACGGCCTTATCCATTTTAGCTCACTGGGTTGGGGAACATTCTCTCGTCAGCAGCAGATGAGGCCAAGTCCAGGCCACACCCCCATCAGTAGTTTCACTTTATAATTTCATGTACCTGTGGCCTATAGCTATCCAAAAATATCATGCAGAAAATTCCAAAAATAAACCAACAAGAAGTTTTAAAGACTTCCTTTTTACTTTTAATTATGTGCATATACATGTTTATGTCTGGGAGTGTGCACATGTGGGTCCAACTGCCCTCAGAGTCTAGAACAGGGCGTCGGAACCCCTGGAGCTAGAGTTACAGGTGGTTGTGAGTCATCCAACATGGGTGCAGGGAACTGAACTCTGTTCCTCTGCAAGAGCAGCATGTACTCTTAAGTGCTGAGCCATCTCTCCAGCCCCCCAGCATAAGTTTAAAATTGTATGTTGTTCTGCATAGTATGATGGAACATCTCACATCCGTCGCTGTAAATCATACCTTTGTCAAAGTGTATCCACTATTCACTGTATAGCACTATATAGCATAGGCTACATTTGCTACCTGCCCAATATTCATTTAGAAGCTGTCTCTGTTATGGGATTGACACTATCTCAAACTTGCGTTCAAGTAACATTTGTGTGGCAGTCTGACTGCTTCATGATACCCAGCGCCATTCCCTCATCCCGTCTCATTGTACAGGTATTACATCACCTCCCCTCACAGAAGGGAGAACACAGGAGAGCAGTATATTTTGAAAGAACATTTATCATGGAATATTGTTATAATTAATCTGTTTTATTATTAGTTGTTGCTGTTAACCTCTTACTTACCATGCCAAATTTATAAATTAAACTATATCATGGGTATGAATACATAGGAGAACTTCTGTATATATAGGGCTCTTTGTCTCTTAAGTCTTCAAGTGTCCACTGAGGTCTTGGAATGCACCCCCCCACACACCAAGGATAAAAAAAGCTTATTTTACACACAGAGTTTTAATTAAATTCTTATGTTTAAATATAAGACAACCACATGGAACCATTGCCTTTCTGGGTAACATTGAGGAGGGTAGATGTAGTGGGTAATTTCACCAATAGATAAAGGAGTGGGGTGGGTTGTGCTCGGATTTTCCCAAGGTCACAGCCTTTGCATTTCATGCTAAAGTCTCCCGTGTGGCCCAGTGAGCCATGGGGCAGGTGGGTGAGAGGAGGGAGCTCCTGGCATGGACAGATCTTTAGTGTACTGTGAATGGCACACACATCCTCAGCCTTCCTGTCCCATGTTGCCTTTCTGAGCAGCCTGCATGGAGGGAATACTGTCTGTCCCTTGGCTGTTTGTCCCAGGAGGATGCTGAAGTAGGAAATACCTTCAGGGTATATGGGGTCTTCCAGTTCCCGAGTACAGGAGAGAGACCCACTGATGCAGATCCACGGAGACAGGAGTCAGTTCTCGACCCCCTGTCCTGCTCTCTATACACTCTTGGTATTTGACTGCTTCTGTGTGCCAAGGACTCCAGTGCTCCTTCCATTGCCAGTGAGGGGGCCTCCTGCTGAAGGAAAAGAGGTCCTCACAGATGACTGTGGGCCTGCTCTGCTACTGACTTCTTGGGACACAGAAGCAGAGCCTGAGGCGAGGGCTCTGTGCTTGTGAGTCCCTCTGAGGCAGGCCCAGCCTTTGCACTCTTATAGTCACTGGTTCCTGGGGGCCCCTGGGAAGAGGCTAGGGCGTCCAGATTTGGTGAATAAAAAATTGGGATACTCAGGTTTGAATTTCAGATAAGCAATCAATGTTTCATTATGTTTCCCAAATCGCCCATGGGCACTGTATTTTCTTTGCCAAATTTAAGGGAAGAGTAACTCCTCTGGTCTTTCTGGGGAAACTGATTCCATTTGGAGAGCAAGACTCAGAGTGAGTCTAGTTGTGAGCCGTTAGCAGCCATCTCTGAACCTTAGGGAGGGACCATGGCCCACCCGGTACCAAAGTACCTGCGGAAATATTTGCAATGAACGAGATGATTATTCATATATACAAACATACCTATGATAGAGCTGATCAAGTGTTGAGTAACTGGGTAGGTGATTTTGAAATCGCTTTATGTCATGTGTAAATATTTAGCGGCCTGCTTTACCTGGAGAGCGTTTTAGTGATAGTTCCTGGGTGGGTATCATACCTTTTCTCACTTTTAACCCTGGAGTACTGGGCTCCTGCAGAGTAATCCTGCCATCAGTAAATTAGCTCCCCAACACATTTTCAAACTGGCTGCAAAGGGGGCTAGAGAGGCGTCTCAGTTAGTAAAGTTCTTGCCCAGAAAACATGAGGACCCGAGTCTGCGTCCCCCACAAAGCAAATAAAAGTGGAGCATGGAGTCACATGACTGAAATCCCAGAGCTGGGGAATTGGAGACAGGAGTTACCTGGGGCTTACTGACCAGCTAGTTTAACCCAATTAGCAAGCTCTAGATTCAGTGAGAAATCTTGTCTCAAACAAGAAGGTGGCAAGGTCAGTGAGA
>CABHPQ010165883.1:27385-48902 GCA_902168405.1 Peromyscus aztecus | reverse complement strand
TTTTTTTTTTTTACTTTTTCCCTCATGTCCACAGCCAAGATCCTTAGGAGGTATCCCCCAATCAAAACTGACCTTTTTTTTTTAATTTTGAAGAGAACCATAACTTTCTGTTACCTGTGGAAACAAAGGCATAAAGTTTCCCCCAATATAACTTATTTTCTGACTTCCATTTTGAAGTTAAGACATTTAAAAATATATAGGGAGTTTAATTTAGCAGTTTCTGTAACTCAGTGTTTCTTAGAAGATATTGTTTTTTGTACTTGAGCATTTAAATAATATAAAGTCAACAAAGTACCATACAAAAACCAGACACCCTGTGTATTTCCGATCTTTATGTGGCTTATTTTTTTATATTGCTTTATTCTTTCTTTAAATAATTTATTAATTTCAAACTATTTTTTCTATGACTGTCTATATCTATTTTCTTTTCTTTCTTCAGCATCTAAGCACACTTTTAAACATATTACATCTGTTCAGAGGTTTTCTTAGTCTAGACCTATTTTTACGAAGCACCTGCAACTGTGCAATTGCAATGTTCTCTGATGTATTATCCAAACCTTAGACTGCTAAGCAGTCAATGCATGGCTCTCTTGGCTGGTGCTCCTCCGCTTGGTTACTTGGGGGCCTACCCTCCTGTCAATGGTACTGGCTGGGAACTGTATTTACTGCCCAAGTTCTGGGAATTTGCTCAGTTGGAGTAGCAGGCATGTTTACCCAGCACACCAGCTGATCAGATTCTCTGCTACACAACAGGGCCTCTTTAAAGAGCTATACCTCTCTATGCTGCCAGCAGTGGTCTTGTGTGTGTACACATGTTGTACACCATATGTAGCTGGAAATTTCTTTGGACTTCCAGCTCCCAAATAATGACAGGGAGAATTCTTATGAATTAGGAAACCTTGGCTTGAGCTTAGGCTTGTCCAACTAGGTCTTATAACTTAAATTAACAAATTTATATTAATTTATGTTTTGTCTCATGGCTTTTTAACCTTTCTTTCATTCTATATGTCTGACTCCATGCCTGTGCCTCGATTATCTCCTCCTACTCTCTCTTTGCCTGGAAGTCCCACCTTTATCTCCTGCCTAGCTATTGACCTTTCAGCTCTTTATTAAACCAATTACAGTAATATACCTTCACATAGTATACAAATATCACACAATATCTTTTGATGTTTTATTGAGTTTATCTCTATCATTCTGAATGATTCCTTACTTTTTGATTTTGAGTTTAGAGTATTCATCATTCTGTCCTGATTTTTGTGCATATTTGATTGGATTATCGTAAGATTTCTTCATTAGGGCCTTTTCTTCAGGTTTCACATCATCAAAATCATCATCATTGCCTTCATCATTTCACCATAATTACCATCATCTTCATCAACAACTTTGCTCTCCTCTGAAGAATCTTGCTACCACTTCCAGGGCCTTTCCTTTTCCAGACACAGGAAAAAGTTTTATGACCTCCTCATCATCATGATTTTCTCACTCTGCTTCTTGCTACACAGCCACTAACTGCTGTCCTCCAATATACAGAGACCCTGAGCCACACTTCAAACTTAAAGTCACAGATCACATATTTTCAAATATTCCCCAACACAATGGTGTCCAATTCATCTTTCACCCAAGCCTCTAAACATTCCATTCTTAATAGTAACTGGTGCTCATTTTCACCATTATCTACCACACAGTGAAAACTTTTGGTCTGACTTTGTTGACAACAAATAGGTAGTCTATATCCTCAAAATGTTAATGGCCATACCAATGGAATCTTTCATGAAGTGATGTCACCCACTTTGGTGTGAGAGGAACTGGGGTTGGATAACTGACCGGTACTCTTTCAAAGAGATGGACAAGATGGAATCATGCCAGGAGAGGCCTCCAAAACACTTCGTTGCCCTTTTACTTTTCTTATCATCTTCAGATGTGAGTTTGGCATCTAAAGGACATTATCATTTTATATATGCATATATATGTCATAATAGAGGCTCAAGATTGGGTTTATGTTTCATCTTCCATTCTGTTACTCCCAGTTTCTCATGTAGACTCCCATATAACAGTTTGCAAACATCATTACCTTGCTTTTTAATGTGCTTCAATTCTTTCCCTTGCTTTGATCAGCGTTAGCACTCACTGTGCATCTCTACCTCCACTGCTATTCGGGGTTTCACCACTTTCCTATGCTTCTTTACTAGAAGATGATTCTGCAATTGTAACATGGTAAATATTTCCTTCTAGACGGTGTAGTCCATAAAATAAAATTTTATGGTTTGTTTTTTTTCATTGTTTGTTTTTTATTGTTGTTAGCATTTAAATTTTCATTATGTCTAATTATTTTAGATGTTACTGTCTCACATAAAAATACTTTCCTACAACAATTTATTGTATTTGAAGTATTTCTTAAATATATAGCTTCCAAAATAGGTATAAGTAAAGTATGTAAAATTAAACTTCTTTAACTCATTAAGGGTATGCAGAGCCTCTTTCTCTAAATTTGCTCTCCCTCTGAACTAATAATGACCCTTTTTTAATTCATATGGATTTTGATATTATATCTTGAAAGCATACTAAATAGTACATTAGCATTATATATTAATACAATAGTATTAATTATGCCAACTGTCATAATTCAGGATTATATTATTTTCTACCCTTCTGTATTATAAGCTATGTATAAAACTTATTATTATTTTTGTTGTTCTCTGAGCATTTTTCCTCCTGATCTTCTTGTTTTAATTTTGGTAGAATTAATTAAAGTTAGCTGAAAGAATTAATCTGGGAAGCATACCAAAGTTTGATCTGTGTGCCTCTCCTCTCATCCCTGTTATTCTTTCCATGTTGCTACTTTAAAAGAAAACTGAACTGATCAAAATCTTAGTTTGATAGTATAGGCTGCAATACTCAAAGTTTTCTCCAGAATTTTTGAAGTCAACTTTAAAGAGAGAAGGAAAGAGTGCCTCATTTTAGTCTTTAAGGTTAAAATTCTTGAGCTGTTAGTTTTTCATCATTTTCTGGGCAATATTCTGCAAGGGAAGAGAATAAATTGGTATGCAGAGCAGTAGATGAAGAGCTCTGGATGCACTGAAGTCTGTTTCCCTGGTTTCGGGAGCTCAGCTCCAATGTTGCTTCTCCCCTGGATCTGGTATTCAGTCTTCTTTTCTATTAATGTAAGCTTTATCAGAATCCCTAAAATAAATGCCTTTGGTCAACTCTGTGGGATCTAGCCACTATGGAGAGGCATATCTTTAGTGCTTAAGGAATCATATATTTTGATGTAATTCAGCTCACTAGTGGTGTCATTGGCCTCTAGAATCTATATAGTTTGCATCTTTTTGTTGTTGTTGTTTTGAGACAGAATTTCTCTGTGTAGTTTTGCGCCTTTCCTGGAACTCGCTTTGGAGGCCAGGCTGGCCTTGAACTCAAAGAGATCCGCCTGCCTCTGCCTCCCAAGTGCTGGGATTCAAGGCGTGTGCCACCACGGCCCAGCTAGTTTGCATCTTTTATCTGCCCATTTCTATCAAGTTTTCCTCAGCTCTAGCACTGCAAAAATTTTAATTACAGGATATTATTTCTGGATTAAATAAAATAGATTTGCTGTATCTTAGTTCTGTATCACTAATTTTCAATCTTACTCAATTATTCTTAAGCTCAAATGTATCATTCTAAATGCCATATAGATGGATTAATAGTTAAGAGCAATTGTTGCTATTGCAGAAGCTCTGGGTTTAGCTCCCAGGATGCACATAGCCATTAAGAACCATCTGTAACTCCAGTTGCAAAGGATTCAACACACTTTGCTGGACTTCACTGGCACTGCATACACACAGTACATGGACATACATGCAGAAAAATACATATATATATATATATATATATAGTTTTTTAATTAACAATAAATAGATAAATCAATTTTCTAAAATATCATACTAAATAAACGTACTAGGATTAGTAAACTGGTTTTGATAATTCACAAACACTTGATTAATCAGAAATAATGACAACAATTAGAGTTCTTGTAACACTTTTTTTCACCATATTATATTTTTCCCTCAGTTGTAGGAAAAATCCTATCTTGACATGCTGAAATAGACTAAACTTAAAAAATTATAAGTAAAATATATCAAGAAGGACAATTTTTTACATCACTTTAATTTATAACAGCTGAAGACTAGAAAGTTAATATTGTAAACTATGTTTTTACTTAACATATTTTATATATGAACTGTGTTTGATTGAAATCAAATATACATCCACATTTTATGAATAGAAGAAATTATATGTTGATTTTCAACAACCTAAATTACATTAGTCATGAAATCTTGACCAGTTAGATAGAATAAGTTATGACAACAGTTTTCAATTTTTATTTTTAATATATAGATCATAAACAAAACATCTCATGATCACATAAGAGTTTTGGATAGATCATTAATAATCTATTGATAATTCTCTAACAGTGACTATATTACCAGTTTTATGACTTTTTACATTACAGTTTCAAGAATTTCTTTTCAGATTCTCAACATGTTATTTGAAAACCATCATTTCAGAGGCAAATGTACTTTTTTTTTTTTTTAACAATGTAAGGTTAAGATTCTGAAATGTTCCATTCAGGTACAAGCTACACATCTGTATGCCTTTAAAATGTTGTGGAATTTTTCCAGCAGTGAAAGGGCGGTGACAGGGCAGTATGGTAGATGTTTTATTAAAGCAAACATCCAATCTATATCTACAAACTTCTCTATGTGTTTAGAGAAACTTTTAACCTAGAGAGGACAGAAACATCACAAATAATTCTGTTACTGTGGCAACATCAAGATAAACATACTAACAAAACCATCAAACCTATTGATTAACTTATACATTTATTATAACATATCTAGCTTCTTTTGATAGAATTAATTTAAAATTTCCTTTCTGATGGAAAGTGTAAGACAATATTATTTTCAAACATTTTTCATTCTTAATAATTTTATAAACTTAAAGATGAGTCTGGGTATGGTGGTGTACCCTTTTATTCCTAGCACTCTGGTAGCAGAGGCAGGAGGATCTCTGTGAGTTCCAGACTAGCCAAGCTTACAGGGTAAGAGTGAGATCCTGTCTCAAAAAAAAAAAAAAAAAAAAAAAAAAAAAGAAAAAGACAGAAAGTAAGGAAGGAAAAAGAAAATAAGAATCTAAGAATCTATAATTTATATGACATGAAGTTTTTCTGTACCAGGCTGTACTTGTGGTAGTCAGCGGTGTATTTCTTTTACCAATCTACAATGTAGGTAGACAGCTTTTAAAATCAAATGAATAAAAATTGAAATTAAGTGAATTAAGTGGACTTGGCTAGTTATGGTTTTAGGGATTTTTCTGCAAATGCCTACTTATGCATTTTCTGCTGATGTTCCTTAAATTAACTGTTAAACTCAGTGTTCATCACTACTGCTCTTGTGAGAAAATTGGTTGAATGACTTTCTCATCTCAAATTCCATTAAAAAGACATTTGCACAGGTGAATTTAATCAAAGAAAACAAACTCATCTTGTGGTATTTCTTTTAAAGGAAACAGAATAAAAACCCAGAAGAAGAGGTTACCTCTAAGGCACCATGCTGTAAAATTCCAACTGTCCTGTAAGTGATACTTCGTAAGTCACTGTGTGTTTAGGTCACCATCGAAATGATCCCATTTACATATTATAGACACAATTTATATTTATAAACATCTGCACTATATTCATATTTTATACTTAATAGATTGTTTTCCTTAGCATATCAAGCATAGTACAACAGGGCTGTGTAAGCAAAGATCAGTTACTCAAACCATCAGATACAGCGTGACTTAAACCTTTGTGCATTGAAATGAAATCTTATATAGCCCAGAAGGGTTCAAACTCATGATTCCCCTGCCTCAATCTTCTGTATATACCCTGCAATTACACAAACCTACTAAGCCACTTAATTTTTTAAGTAAATCTTACTCCATCCTGATTTAATTCTGTGAATAATGTAGGATAAATTCAACCCTAAAATGGGATTCTATATAAATTTGTATGCTGTAATCATAAAGTATTTAGGAGTAAATGTGTATTTCTTAAATGTGCTTGAGTTTTAAAACAACATTGACAGTTACCTATACAAATCTAAGCCAATTAAAACTGCCTTTGAATTTTTTTTTTTTTTTGCCAAAATGAAAACGCTAGAATTCATGAACGAGTAAAGAAAGGTTTCCTGTTTTTAAGCATATTATTTTCCATGGCTGACAGTTTTTCTTCTGTAAACAGAGTCTCCTGGGAGTCAATAGCATAATGAATAATAGTCATTAGTATCAGCCTGCATTTATATGTGTGGACACATTTTTCATGTCACTGGTAATCTGTTAGTATTTTGCAATACAATGAAAACCTATTTGGGTAGAAAATTACAGAGGCATAGAAAGGCAGATTATCATCTCCCAGGCAGCCTTTATTTATAAGGCAATTCCTTCAGCAGTATCTCCCATTTGATGAGTTTAATGCAGGAGTGGAAGAATAAATGCTAAGTGCATTATGAAGACAAGGAGGGAGGTAATTATTGGTAAGGCTTTTGTTTTTATAATTAACTTCTTCTGAAAGGGGATAGTTATGAGAATAGTTTTGAATGATGCAAAGTGCTCTGGGTTAAGAGGGCTTGGTACTTTCTGGTTTGCTGAAAGATATTAAATCAAAAGAGGCTTGATACGTAAGGAAAACACACTTTTGAGGCAGCAAATGTTTTTCCTTTATTAAGACAAAAAGTCTGAGGGCGAAGGGAACAGAATAGCATCTCACTTTGTGAAATAGTAGCAGTTTTGAAACTCTTTACTAATCAGAAACAGGTATTTTTATGTATGCTGGCATGTTAGTATTCACATAATTTACACTGTTGGAAAAAACCAAGCATTCATAGTACTCACCGTAGAATATATACTCTAATCTTTATAGCATTGCCATGAAAAAGCTTGGCCTGTTTGAAGAATTACACAGGAAAAAAATTCTGAGAGCTACCCTACTGTACTTAACTCATAGCAAAATTAGCCCCTTAGTAACCGCTGGAGAAATTATGATCAATGCTGATGGTGGGTCCAGGACCAAGCAAGAAACAGAGGGTTGTACTAGCACAGAATAAATCAGAGGAGACAAGGAACAGTTCTGATGTGTTTATGTCTGCATTTTGTGGATGTGGTTCATAGGTAAAATAATTCATTGGTTTTAAAATCAGGCAAATGAAATCAATTTTTTTAGTCCAGTAGAAAAGATGTGCTCTGGTGTTTTGTTGTATTCTCTGTGTAGAACTCTTTAAAGTATATTAATACTTTTTCTTCTAATATGAGTAGAATAAGTTTTCATTGATAAAATGTATAGTATCAGATTCATATATATATATATATAATGCTACAGATAACCTTAATATTTACAGAATAAAAGAAATTTAGTATATTTGCTACTGAATTGATTTCTCATTTCATGAATTTCCACATGAAGTGAAAATATTAAAAAGTATTCTGATGTCTATATTTATTTTAATTTTAATTATTTAATAAAAACTTACTCTTATTACTGCAATTTTCAACTATTTTCTTGAAGAAGAGTTATAAAATGAAGCACAAGGTAAAATTCTTAAATGTAAAAAGAATAATGATGATATCTGTTTGGCAATGCTGACTGAAACATTGAGAGACTCCTGTAGATGTGTGAGGAATGTTTATATGTGGACTTGCATATATGTGTGAAATCTCAGAATTAATATGGAACTCAGAGCAGGCAGAAAGAGAAGATGCACCTGTGTGAGAGTTTGCCCAGAAGAAAGAATATTGGAAATACCTGAATGTACCAAACACACACACACACACACACACACACACACACACACACAGGATGGACTGAAAGATAATGAGTCCCCAAGAGAGTAGCATTATTAGGAGGTATGGCCTTGTTGGAGTAGGTATGGCCTTGCTAGAGGAAGTGGGTTTACTATGGGGGTGGGCTTTGAGGTCTCCTATGCTCAAGGTATACCAGTGTCACAGTTCACTTTCTGTTTCCTACAGATCAAGATTCTCTGGCACTATGCCTACCTGCATGTCACCATGTTTCCCACTATGACAAATAATGGACTAACCTTTGAAAGTGTAAGTAAACCCCAATTAAATGTTTTCCTTTATATTTGCCATGGTCATGGCATCTCTTCATACCAATAGAAACCTTAAGTAAGACAGGACTTGGTACCAAAGACTGGAGTATTGCTTTAATAGGCCTGAACATACTTTGTTTGAAGGAATAAGGATGGTGGGACTATGGTTTAAAAAAGTAGTTGGACATTGAAGAGCTACTTAATGGGCCATTCTAGTAGGAGCATGGAAGACAGCCGTGTTGAGAGTTACTTGATGAACTATGGAGGCCTGGCTTAAGAGGTTTCAGAGGAGAAGCCTTTTAGTGTGTTGCCAAGAGATCATTCTTGTGAAGAATATGGCTGCTTTTTGCCCTTGCCCAAAATGTCTGCCTGAGACTAAAGTTTAATTGGCAGAGGAAATCTCAAATAGCCTAATATAGACTCTGTTATGTGTTAACTAGTATTTGTGCTTATAAAAATGTATAATGGAAAGAAGCAAGCTGAATAAGGGAAAATGCAAAATGTACAGATTGAGGAGAAAAGGAGCACCAGGAAGTGGAATTGAACTAAATCTGGTGTTCAAGGAGATAAACAGACTGAGAAATGGAACAAAGGGAGTGGTGACCTCGGTGCAAGATCCCACAGACTGAGAAATGGAACAAAGGAAGTGGTGACCTTGGTGCAAGATCCCACACAGCTAAGTTTCCAACTTGTGAGAAGGAGTTAAAGAAAAGCTTAGAGCCAGGCATGTTGGTACATGCCTTTAATCCCAGCACTCCAGGCCAGAGGCTGGCAGATCTCTGTGTTTGAGCCCTGCCTGGTCTGCGGTTTGAGACTCAGGACATTCAAGCTTAGACAGTGAAAGAAACTATTGAAAACAGAAAGTTGGGGAAGATGTAATAGAAGAAGGGGGCCAAGTTCCAGTGCCAGCAAGCAGCAGAATTTGGCAGCTTTGGTCATATGGTTCTGGCTTTAGAGTCAAGGAGTGACTAAGGAAAGCTACTGGGGCCAGGCATATGTCAGGGGTGTCTGCATGGAGACCCTGAGAAGCCATTGTGTGAAGCTGTGAGGTTAAAACCTGGATGGCCTCAGAGACTCCAAGATGTTGGAGATGGCAGAGCCTGTGTAATACCTGCTGAGGAGGGAAGCTAACAGGGAGTTCCACAGCCCAAGAAAAAGAAGTGTGTTTATAGTCA
Source organism: Peromyscus aztecus (assembly GCA_902168405.1). Lineage (NCBI taxonomy): Eukaryota > Metazoa > Chordata > Mammalia > Rodentia > Cricetidae > Peromyscus > Peromyscus aztecus. The sequence goes on along the minus strand of CABHPQ010165883.1, from coordinate 39,601 downwards.
ACAAAGCTGAAAAGAGTTGTAGATCTGAAGAGAATTTTGACAACACACATGTAGATGCATAGTTTGAAGTTTGTTCAGCTGGTTATCACTCTTGCTTTGGTCCAGTTTTTCCTCACTCTGCTACCTTCCATATGTTTTAGAATGGTAAGGTATATCCTATTCCATTACGAAGCACGTGATCTGGTTTTTTATTCTGATTTTACACAGGATTATAGTTAAGAGACTCCATGAGTCTCAGAAGAGACTTTGGACTTTGAAACAAGTTTGGGACTGTTATAGACCATGGGGACATTTGAAGTTGGACTGAATGCATTTTTTCATTGTGATATGGCTACAAGCCTTTGGGGGTCTAGGGAGTGGAATGTGGCAGTTTAAAATAAAGTGGTCTCCAAAGGGAGAGCACTATTAGGAGGTGTGGTAATGAGGGCTATGAGTGTCCAGTCCCAGATAATCCTCTCCAAGAGTGTGTGGAAGAATCTACATCTAGCTGGGAATCTGATCTTAGGAATATCAAAAGAATCTACACACACTGTGCTCTTTCAGTATATGAACTTTATTGTTCTAAGTTAATTCTTCCTCTGCCTCTGATCTTTCCCCTGTCTCTCTTAGTTCTACCTTAGTTCTCTAAATCTACAGCTTCTTTTCAGCTCTCACTCCTCTCTCTTGCCTGACTTCTCACATTTATAACAGAAGACTGCTTGCAATCCTGAGAAAAGAGTCAAAACACTCAAGGTCATAGCACATTCCTAGAATAGATGATAAGGAGCCATTACCATAGTAACACAAGGTTCCAAGGTCTCAGGACCAGATGGAGGGGGTGCAGTGCCCAGTGCCACAAACTCTGAGACATAGCTTTTTATCAGTAGACTTGGCAAGCAAAGAGTTGGCAGGCTTTCCTTAGGATGTTTTGTGTTAGTAGCCTTGGTGAGACACCTACAACTCTGACTTTGTGCATACTGTAAAGTTTTAAACTTATGATCTATATACAAAGGACTTTTGTCTAGTTTGAACTTGCTCTGAGGTAAAAATGAGCTAAATGTGTGCAGTTTGTGTTAGACTGAGGGGAGATTATTATTTTCTGTGTTAGTCTGAGCACAAGGAACAAAGCAGGCTTTAAGTGTCTACAGTCTCCTGGGACAATGGATCTGGCTTTGAAGCATATCCTAGTATATTTTCTATATATCAAAATTATACAGCTGAATGAAAAGTCATCCTCCTGACCACCCACAGATATATGTGTCCATAAGATTGAGATGTAATCATGAGATTATATTTATACATTTTATGAAAATGCATGGTAATGGGAAGGAATCATAGCCGTAATTGCACAAGAAGTTTAAAATAGGAAACAGCCAATTCATTCAAAAGGCAGTAATTCCAAAACATCTTGTGTGATGGTTTCCTCCACCAGTACCCTTTATTCTGATAGGCTGACATTTTGAGCACTAGTTGTCACCTACTGTATACTTCCATGGCCTTTTGCTATCAGTAGTTCTCAATAGTATGGCCTTGCTGTAGTATGTGTGGCCTTATTGGAAGAAATGTCACTGTGGAGATGGGCTTTGAGGTTTCCTATGCTCAAGGTACCTCCAGTGTCACAGTTCACGTCCTGTTGCCTATAGATCAAGATGCAGACCTCTCATGGCTTTCTCCAGCACCATATCTTCCTGCTTCTAAAAGTATTTTTTCAAATATACTAGCATTTTTGACTTGCAGAAGGAACCCAGAGAAATGATTTCATACTTTATTGAGTGTTGTCTTAGTTAAAGTTTATATTGTTGTGAAGAGACACCATAACCAAGACAACTCTTACAGAGAAAAACATTTAAGGGGTACCTTACTGTTTCAGTGGTTTCGTCCATTATCATCATGGTGGGATACAGTGGTACAGAGCATTAACGTTCAAAGTGAAGATTGTTATAGTAAACAGTATTTGTCAGACACATAAAAGTTTCTTCCCACAGGGCTAGGGACATTCCTGGTCCCACGGATTTGAATTTATGAGCTTGGAATTATGTGAATATGAGTCCACTGCTTTAAGTCCTCTCTAGTCTCTTATGTCTCTGTGATTCTGGTTTATACCCTTAAAATATTTTATCTATGGACTTCACCAAGGAGCTTTGTTTTTGGTCCTACTGAAGATTTGTTTTGAATTCCTTCTACAGAGGAATATTTTACATTTGTTTGTGGACTTGCTTACTTTGAGGTAAATTTCAATAAATTTCAACACTGTTTGAACTTCTTTAATCTTCTATATGCTTTATATTCTCTAAATATTAGTAATGTCATTTTGTCTATTTAATTTTAATATTTGTATAGTTTATATTTTCTACTCAAAAATTAAAATATTTGAATTCCTTGGTTGTAGGAATGATTTCCCTGGTGATTTTTCCTGTAGCTTGGCTTCAAAAATTGATTGCTTTTTCCTTTTATTGAAAATAGTTTTTTTTTTCACATCCTGATTATGGTTTCTTCTCCCTCTATTCATCCCAGTTCCTCCCATCTCCCTCCCATCTGTGTCTGTCTTCTTTCTGTTGCCTCTCATTTACAAAATAAACGTGCTTCTAAGGGATAATAATGAAATTATAAAACATAAAATAAAATAAATCTAACATATTGGAATAAGACAAAACCAACAGATGGATAAGTGCCCAAGAAAAGGCACAAGAAACAAATATAGATGTAGAAATTGACTTGTTTACATACTGGGAAATACCACAAATTGGAAGCTATAATATATATGCAAAGAACCCATATGGTAAAAGAGAGAAGAAATAAATAAATATATATATATTTAATAAAATAAATAAAATTAAGAATAGGACAAATTTTTAGAAAAGGAAGAAACAAAAGGAAGAAAGAAAAGAATTATTATCCCTGGTGCAACATTATGAGACAAGGAACCTTCAAATATTCTACTAAATATATTTTCTGCTGGCCATCTACTACTGGGCATGCAGCCTATCCTTAATTGTTGCTGGTTATCCAGTGAGACCCCATTGAAGATAATTAAATTTTCATTTGCAAGTTGTTATCAATTGGAGATTACTTCTGGATTGGAGATGGAAGCATGTGTCCCTTTTTACTTTCACTTCTAGGACCCAATCTGGTATAGACTTGTGTAGATCCTGTACATGTGGCCTCAGTCTTTGTGAGTTCATATGTGAATCAATCCTATTGATTTAGAGAACCCTGTTTTACTCCATTCCCTCTGACTCTTACGTTCTTTCTGCTTCTTTTTCCCTCATGGTTTTCTGATCTCTGAAGGAAGGACTGGATGAAGACATCCCATTTAGGGATACAAAGCTGCTCATTCTCTGCATATTATCCTGCCTGTGGATCTCTGAATTTGTTCCCCTCTGCTGAGGAAGGAAGCTTATCTCATGATGGCTGAGCAAGGCACTGATCTATCAGTATGAAGAAGTCTATTAGGAGTCATTTTTTGCCACTTTATTTAAAGACCAGTATTATTTGGTTTTACACTAGGTTCCTGGCCTATCTAGTCTTAGGTTACCCAAGCAGTAGCACATATAGAGATGAGTTCCATCTTGTGGAGTAGTACTTCTCTGGAACAAGACAATAATACATAAGAGTGATCACTCTCTGTAGGTACCAGCTTCACTTCTCTACATTAAATGAGTTGTGTAGATATTGTTTCAGCAGTAAAACATTGCTGTCAGTTTGTCGAAAGCAACCCATAGTATTAGCAATAGTCTGGGATATTTTGGGATTCTCATGGGACCCCTTTTTCCAACAACTCAATTAGATGCAATCCAATCTTTGTACTTCAAATTTTATTTGGTGACAAAATATGCCCAGTTAGGGCACTGTCTTCCCTATTACTTGGTGATTTAATTTAGATTCCTTTCCTATATGTATATATTTTAGCTTCTACTGTATTAGGCTTCCAAACTACCCATCAAATTGTCCTTAATTTTAGCTGTCTCTCCCTGTATTCCCTATCGTGTACCTCTCTTCACTCCCACTCCTGACTTGACCTTTCCTGTTACCCCATCCATAATTACTGATTCTATTTCCCTTACCTAATGAGATCTATCTGCCCCCCTTCCCTGGTTAGTCCCTTACCTAACTTCTGTGGGTTTTTTTTATTTTTTATTTATTTTATTTTTTTATGGATTGTAGCTTGATTGTTATTATCTTAACAACTAATATCTACATATAAATGAATACATACCATATTTATCTTTCTGTGTCTGGGTCACCTCACCCAGGATAATTTTTTTCTACTTCCATCCATTTACCTGAGAATTTCATGATTTCATTCTTTAATGGCCATTATTCCATTGTGTTAACAGACTTCCTTTTCTTTATCCATTTTTTTTGGGGGGGGGCAACTGTGTTGTTTTCAATTCCTGGCTATTATAAATTAAGAATCAATGAACCGGCATAAGCAAATCTCTCTGTAGCAGGTCAAAGTGTCCCATTGGTATGTGCCCAAATATGATATAGTTGGATCTTGAAGTATATCAATTTAAATCTTTCTGAGGAACTACTACACTGACAAGTTTAAACTCCCATCAGCAATGGATGGGCATTCTCCTTGCTCCATATGTTTGTCAGTATGAGCTACCATTTGTTTTATTGGTCTTCGCCATTCTGATGGGTATAAGATGAAATCCCAAAATAGTTTTGACTTGCATTTCCCTGATTACTAAGGTTGTGAATATTTTTTAAGTATTTATTGGCCACCAAGTTGAGCTTTTGCTCAGCCATTACACCAAGCTAATCATGCTTTGAAATCATTAACACTATACATGTAGCTAGTATATAATTGTTATCTTTAAGAAAAACAACGTAATTAATCTTACCATGTATTTGATACCCCATGCAATCAACTTTTACAAGTTAAGTTGAACATGTTGTTTTGATCTTAAATTGTGTTCCCAAATTTTCCCTCAGTTCTGCTGCATGCACCTGACTCAGCACAACGTATATGAGTATAAGGTGTGGTAATTGGATCGAAGACAGCTCCAGAAAGCAGCGATGTTGAAAGCATCCAACAGTGTACAGAAAGTGCTGCAGACAGCATAAGCACATAGGATGACCACACCTGTTTGTGGTTCTGTTACTGTTCTGCATCACTTAGGTCAGAAAATCAGCTTCTACTCTAGTCAAACTCTCGAAAAAGATTAATTAAGACATACTTCTTCATTTGTTTTGCATACCATTATTACCATGTTGTTGAATAAATTGAGAGGACAGTCTTTGAATAGGAAGATTACACTCACTCTTTCTATAACAATTCCAGGAATCAATGTCTTTCATGTAACAGGGCCACACTTGGCAATGTACTTGTTTTATGTGCTTTGTGTACTGAGGGAAAGAGTACATTCAAATTTATGTGAGGTCCCTGCAGAGAGTCTACTAAACCTCAATAGCACATGCTTCAGTCCTGGAAATTTTAATAAAAATGTATAGATTACTTACCTCTTCACTTACACAAGAAATATTAGTTGCTGTCTCTCCTTTTCTTTCTTTCCTAATATGTTTAATTTCATAAAGAGCTTAGAGAATAGCCTATGACTCTATAATTGGGATTTTATGTGATTTGATTTTTCTTTCTCTATTGATCACCAAATTTTTATATCTCTTAATAGGAGTGCTTGAATGAAATAAAAAGTTTGATAATATAATCTATACTACAAGTTTAATTTATCTTAAGATTGTCTCTGAAGTGTTTTAGATCTAGTATAAAACACAGTAGGATCAGAATTCGTCCCTGGTGCATGAGCTGGCTTAGTGGAGCCCACAACCTGTTGGTGGGACACCTGGCACAGCCTTGAGGTAGGGGGAAGGGCTTGGACCTGCCTCTACTGACTCCCCATGGGAGGCCTTACCTTCTTGTAAGAGGTAATAAGGGGTCAGTTGAGGGGGAAGACTGGAGTGGTAGGAGAAGGGAAGAGGGGCATCTGTGATTGGTATGTAAAATGAATAAAAAATTTCTTAATAAAATGATATGAATATATTGTGTTAAGAACATATTAAACCACGAATAATGTACATTTTTTACTAACATCTACCTGATTTTGAAATCTCTAAATATCATAGCTGTAAAAAGTCTCCTTGTCCCTTTACTTACGCTCAGTGGAAGTGAAATAAATTTCCAACTGTCTGAACTATACCTCATATTACATTCTACACCTGGAATAATTTTTAGAGAACTGTTGGCTCCAGTGAATTATATAGTTTTATTACAATTTTCTGGGCAATCATAACTGCTTAAATATAATTTATAAAATCATTTTGTAGACAAAATACAAACAATACAAATAATAAAATTTACCTTTAAGAACACGATGAACATATTTTCAAATATCATTTTGTTAAATTATTATTAGTACATTTAATTGTATGCTATATATTATAAATTTATAACAAATACTTAAATATACAATATATAGTTTTAGTCCCTCTACTCAATCTTATTTTGATATATTTTGATATCGTGTATCTAGTCTATTATAGTTTTCTTTTATCTACATGAATATTATAAACCACTAATCATTAATAGATTATAAGGGTACATGTAGCTAGAGTTTTCCTGCCTGGCCCACGGTCAGGATAAATCTCTTTCACCTGCCAGACCCACAGCCGCTCAGACCCAACCAAGTAAACACAGAGGCTTATATTGCTTACAAACTGTATGGCCGTGGCAGGCTTCTTGCTAACTGTCCTTATATCTTAAATTAATCCATTTCCATAAATCTATACCTTGCCACATGGCTCATGGCTTACCGGCATCTTTACATGCTGCTTGTCCTGGTGGCGGCTGGCAGGCAGTGACTCCCTCTGCCTTCCTGTTCTTTTAATTCTTTCTGTTAGTCCCGCCTATACTTCCTGCCTAGCCACTGGCCAATCAGTGTTTTATTAGCAACACATTTGCCATACAGAACATCCCACAGCAGGTGCATTATGTTCTGTACAAAGTTAAATATGCAGGAAAATTATCCAGACCAAAAAGTCCCCAGGAATTGGAAAATTATTTACATATACAATCATATAATTACTAAATACTTTTTAACCAATGAAAATTGTAATTAATCAATTTATTTGCTAAATAACTGAAATCTCTGGCCCAAAATATTTGTCTAATTTTACTTGTACTTTATTTGTGTATTATCTCAAAGCACAATACTTCTTTCTAGTAGTCTTTACTTTTGATCACTTTTTGTTTCACAGTAAAAAAGAGCATGTTACACCATTTTATCACGTGATTTCTTCTCCTTTATTCAGAGACTCACCCACTCTCAACAGATTTGTACTTTTGTTAGAAGTAATTTAGCTTTACCGATGCAATTGGCACCACATAAAACCTGCCTACAGGATCATTCATGGCATTATACACCCTATTGATTACTGCTTACACATTTGTCTACAATTCTATTTTTTTAAGAATCTTCTGTGATACATCTGTAGTATTATTCCTTTACCTAATCCCTGGTGACCCCAAAAGGTTTTTACTGTATCAATAGTTTTAGCTTTGTCCTGAATGCCATACAGTTGGAATCACACACTATCTAATTTTTGATAATTAAGTAATTCATTTAGGAAAAACATTGAATTTCCTCCATGCCACCCATGGTCCTATGGTTCATTTGCTTTTAGTGCTGAAAAACAGTTTAGTGTTGAATGCCCTACAGTTTATCCAGTAACCTTATGACAGGTCTCTCCTGAGCCTTGGCATTGATGAAGTCAGGATCTAGAGAAATGTACAAGCAGTGAATATGTGAGTGTAGTTCTCTACAATGTTCTTCATATGTATCACTATATTCTGGATGAAACAGTATGCACTTGAGAATTTATTACACGCATTTGCACCAACTGACACTGTGCACCAATCTGTTGCTCTAGAAATGACAACTGGAAGTCTTCAACAGTTACCTCACTTGTTACAGTCTGAATGTTCTGTTTATTTTAAATATCTTTTAAATGTTCATGGTTTAAGTACAGCATACAACTGCAATAATGCTTAGTATTCCTTCAATAATAAAATAAGAATGATTCATGATTTTCAGTGTCATTAAGCAAAATGTAAAGTGCATTTGTTTTTAAAAGTTCGTACTTTTTATTTTACAGTGAAGAGATACAGCAGAGCAAGGAGAGATTTATTACTAAAAAACATCTATTCTACAATTTAAAAAAAAACAGTTAATCAAAGGTAAAACTGAGAACTATTGAGACATTTTTTGTATTATTGGCACCCCTAAAATGTGTTATGAAATATACTCAGATATATTTGTAATGTGTGGGTGTTACTTTTCTGCTAAATATATTATGCTATACTTATCCTTCAAAATGGAAAAGATAAAAAAATTAACATATAAAATACCATGAAAATTTTAATATTTTTAAAGGAAATAGGTGACATTAGTGATTGATTAAAAAGAAAGAACTCTTGTTCCCAAGGTAACCAACCTCAATTAATAACAGACCTACAGAACTTCAAGATATAATGCAAAAGGTTTAATATGTAGTTCAAATATGATATCAAGTCATATTTTAAGATTAATTTTAAGAAATTTAAATTTTAAAAACTTCAATTGAGAATGTTGATTTTGATTAGGCAGAATGAACAATTTATAGTGAAAATGGAAATGGAAGCAAAAACATCAAAGGTTTCTCTCAATAAATTTATTAATAATACAATGAATGGGAAATGGATACATCTAAAATTACTGCCACCCCAACTTCCTTAAAGGTGTGTCCTTTTTCCTATTAATTTTAGTTTTGTTCATCATTTTATTCATTCCATTCATATCTATTTTTCTCATATCACCTCTCCTTTTGTCATCCTAAATTTTAGTGGCAGTTTCACAGAAGTAGCAAATGTAAAGATGTGAGGATTCATCATATGAGCTCAGTTTCTAGTTTCAGAATGTAATTTTTAGACTGTTCCCACTAAAATGAATGCAGAAGGGTCAGTTATCGAAACCTGCCACAAAGCCTTGAGTAATCTAGTATTCCCATCTCACAGTACACTGGTAAAGAAAGACTTGGAACTTTCCTATGTAAACACTAATTTGAAAATAGTAAATAGAAATACCAAAAGCTTTAACATCTCTGAAGACCATCTCATAATGTAAACTGTACTCAAACATCAAATGTCCTCATGGACATTAACAATTCTAACACTTTAAATTTCAAAATCTCATATGAAATATGAACTCTTACAAAATGAGAAAACATCGCATGCTTCCAACATAAAATGGCACAGAGTAGTTAACATCTTGAATTTATCTGTCCCAAAGTAGAATACCTTGTGCATAGAAAGGTATATTCAGATTAGAACAAAGCCAGAATCCTTTTTAGAATACATCACATTCTGCAGCTCAGGGTCTCATATCTCTGGATCGTGATAAAACTGGGTGGACTTCAAGGAGCTCAGGTATTCTCAACCCTTTAGTTTTGCAATATGTAACACATACAGATGTTCCCTTGTGCCCAGTATGTTCAGTGCCTCCAGCTTTCCTTGATAGCTGTCCCGTGCTTAAAGTTTCCAATATCTTCATCCAAGCTTCATCTTTACCGCCTCATGCAGTGAAATCTCGGGATTTTCAGGGCAACTAATACTGGCACACATTTCCTGGCCTCGACTTCTCTCTGAAACTTGAACAACACATAATGTACTTCTCAGTTTTGAAATCTTGTATGCCTTCACAACCCTACCACATGAGTGATGTTGCCAAGTGATATTGTCTGCTAAGGTATAGACTGTATAAGCTTCTAAGAGCTAACCCTCAGGAAAGGAGGCAGTTGTATTCCTGAAACAGCAGCACACCCCTCTTGTACAGCAATTTCCTCAAAGATTAACATGATCCATCTTGGTGGATGGATTTTTAAGATGCTGAATTTCAAAGGAGAGGTGAAACAACAGGACATTTGAAATCAGGATGTTGAAAGTTGTAAGCACAGTGGTAGGGAGCTCCTTTAAGACACAGAATGATGAAAGCAAGGTGAAATAACAAAATGTTCTAGGGAAGATGAAGCATTCTGTACTTCAGAGACGCTCTCTAAGTTGAGGAAGTAAACAACTCAATAATATCTGGAAGTCCCTGAAACTGACAAGATTCACAGGGTCTCTCCTTCCCCAAGCATATTTAAATTGTAAAGACTGTTGAGAGGCACTTAGAGACAAATTGAGATGCCTAGAAGTAGTGACCAACCAAACTTCCTGCAAGAGACTCACATCAACTGATATTCCTGGCTGTCTTACTGAACACAGCTTGGCCTCAGTATAGTTTGCTGGCCAAAGATGGCACATTTGAGTTCCAAATTTTCCCAGATTGCAACAGTTTCTGCCACTGCATAAGCAAATGATCCCAAAGTCCCTTATCTCTAAGGTCTTACAACTTCCCACTCTTAAATCTTTAATCTCTATGATTTCTCTGTGCTCTGCTCTCAATAAATTTTTCAAGACTATTCTGTAAAAAGTTTTTATCTCAGGATTTTTAAATTCAACAGATGTGGTTAAAGAATCTGTAAAATCTGTAACAAACTTTGACTTTAAACTTATAACAAAATGCTTATAATTAAAACTTATACATAGGAATTTTAATTTGCTACAACAGCCTATATATGTGAGTCAACTCTTACCTATAATATACTGTCTATATAACTTCAATTCAGCTCTTGTTTGGGAAAACAGATATTTTAAATAGCAACCATGTGACCATGTGGCTGATGACCATCAAGATGTAAGCAGCCACATGACCAGGAACCATTTTGACTAAGGTACATGACTTGTGACTTCACCATCATAAGATTACCAGGTGGCGTAAAGCAACAATTATAAAACTTTTCAGTCCTGCTGAGCCCTTAGTTTATGATTGTATCTGTTTTAAGACTAAGAAAGAAGAACAAGACTAATAACAAAGAACAAGAAGTCTCAAATATTTGGGGATTGATACATAAAGCAGGGATCCATTTAGTCTGAACAATAAAAACCCACAGTTAGATATCAAGAGTGAAAGCTGAAAGATCAGAGAAGCAGAGCAGCTAGAGACTTCTTACCTCTACAAATGCTCAGACCAAATGAGGGGGTTAAAATCCTGTCTCCTCCCACTTTATATTCCTATCTCCGCCTCCCTAGTGCTGGGATTAAAGGTGTGCTCCACCACTGCCCGGCTCTGTTTCTCTTTTAGACTGGTTCAATCTCATGTAGCTCAGGGTGGCCTTGAACTCCTAATCTTCCTGCTTCCTTCTCCCAAGAGCTGTGATAAAGGTATGTGCCAGAACTCTCTAGCCTCTTTTGTTAACTAGTGACTAGCTTCATCCTCTGATTTCCAGGCTAGCTTTATTTTTCAGAGAACAAACAAAATATCATAAAACAGATATGGACTTTTATATCACGATAAAAATGTAAAGTTATATTTGCTACAAAATATTATATATGTATTAACTGTTGAACATCAAGCTTCTACAAAATTAAATGAGTAACAACATGTTTTAGATAAATAAAGTATATTTGATAAATAAGATTTATAAATTCCTAAGATCTCTCAGGTTCACAGTATAAGTAAAAGTTTTATTTTGATACTAAAAGAGCTGAAGAGATAGATCAGTGATTAAAATCAGATACTGTTCTTGCAGAGGATCAGAGTTCATTTCCCATCACCCATATTAGGCAGCTCACAACCATGTGTAGAAATAGCTTCATGGGCAGTCAAAGTCACTGATCTCTGTGGGCCACATGTACCAATCACACACACACACACACACACACACACACACACACACACACACACACACTCATACAGATGCACACATTCAATTAAAAGTAATAAAAATGAAAATTAAGAGACATTGACACAATGCCCTATAAAAAATCAGTAAAATCAAGCAGTTTTTATATAGAGCAGGAGCATTACATAATTGTGTAAAACTCTAACGTGCAATATAGTTTATTTCTGACTTTTCATCTTTTCTCATTGCATCCCTGGATATCTAAATGCTGTGTTTTCCAACATAGATATGTACTTTTGTATGAATAAACATGTGTGTGCACCTGTGTGTATTAAATATGGTTCAATAAGATCACATATTTTTATTGAATTTTGCTGCATGTTGCAATTGTTCCCCATAGTAGAAAATAAGTGCAGTCACAACAGCTAAATTCTTGAAAGCCTAAGCTTGTCTGTAGTTGTTGAACAAATCTCTCTCTCTCTCTCTCTCTCTCTCTCTCTCTCTCTCTCTCTC
>CABHPQ010165883.1:2059-27285 GCA_902168405.1 Peromyscus aztecus | reverse complement strand
CTTCTTTTAGTTTCTTGTTGTTGGAATGTTTGATGAAAAATTTCTAGTCAGTATTGATATTTATTCATGTTCAAGATGTGACCAAGATACAGAGCATTGATTTGTCCTCAGACATTTATGTTTTGTTTTTTAAATAGATTTATCGGTGTATAGTGAATTAAAATAAACAAGTTATTACTGTATACTTATATAAATATTTATACATAGAAAATCCATGAAATAAACCACAGAGGCAAAATTATATTCTTGTCTTGGGAATATTAGGACTTCTTAAATAGTGTCCCTCCATACTCATGTATTCTTTCAGAAACACTGAAAAATATTCTCCAGCTAGTATACACTCTTTGGTAAGGTTGTATGTTTCTGTATAAATTCAGAGGACTAGGCACACATATACATATTTACACACACACACACATATATATATATATATATATATATTACTAAATCCACAAGTACACCCTATTCAATCTATATATTACTTATATTTATGTTTTCAGATGACCATATGGTATTGGATAACCGAATGGTATCAACTAATTACAAATGTGGGCATGAATTTTAAAAAGAGCAAGGGAGTGTTTTGGGTGAAAGGAAAGTAGATAATTATGCAATTACATTGTAATCTAAAAAATTAGGGAAATAATTTTTAAAATTTTAGAAGATTTAATGATAATTCATTATGAACAAATGAAGGCAATTTGATCGAATACATCTCTCATTTTAAAGGAAATTTTTCATATGTTTGAGCATCAAAGGGCTGTTTAACATAATTGTCCCTCAAGGGGAATGTAATTTTGTCTCCTCTACCTCAAATCCTAGACACTGCAAGTGGAAGCAGCAGAGGCAGTGGAATCTGGCAGCATATATTGCTTAGGCATATTCTAAATAAAGTGATAATGAATATTAACAGCTACAGTTACTCAGAACTGACGTTAACATAGTTAGATGTAAAAGAAATGACTTAATTTAAGGATATTATAACTTATATAGGAAATAAATAACTTCAAAGAATATTTGAGAAAAAATCTAATATATGTCTTTTATTCCTCCAATTACAAACTCCAAGGTAACAATTACTTCCTGCATTGTGGATAACTTTGATATAATTAAATTATAAATGCAATTATACATAATATATAATATATATACATGACTACAGTATATATACACGTATAACATGTATGCCATTTCATAGAAAGCTTGTGTGTGTATGATGAAGATGTAATATAAAAAGCATTCTATTTACATAGTTGACAACCAGACTTTGAACTATTTCTCATCTGTCTTCTTTATTGGTCTCTAGGTTTTTAACATCAGCATATTAAAAATAAACAAAAAAGCTATATCTTAGTTCTTCAGCCTGTTTCTTATTCTCAGCCTATTATCCTAATCCTTCCTTTGTAACTTTGTTATGACTTTCAAAAGCCAAGGTGGTAGGAGCTATAGTGTTTTGGATAGAGATGGGGAAAAGATTACCAGGATGCTGAGAAAGCTTTTATGTGATAATCTGAATGAAAGAGAGAAAGCAAGGGAGGAGGAAAGCCCAAATTCCACATCTGAATATAACTGTGACAATCATATTCAAATATATTCTGATTACAAGTGTTTCATGAAGAGCAGAGACTTTTATTTGTTCAGCACATTTATCGTAAACAGCTTTGAGAAAGTTTGTTTATCCAAATTTGTGTTAGAAAAGTTTTTTTTTCATTTAAATACACCAGGATGATGACAGAGAATGGCATTAAGAGCAACATTACATAATTACATAAGCTTATTAGGAAAGCCTATTTGAACATAAATTGAGTATGAATTGAGCAAATAAAACCTTTTTCAGTAGAGAAAAAGTCTCAACAGTCTTTACATTTCAGGATGACAGGCAACAGCAAATTGTGTTTGTACAAAGCAAACAGATGAGGACTTTTTTTCTTTTTATTACTTTTAATTTTAATTTCACATACAACGTAAGAGATATCTTTATAGCTTTTTCATACATACTTAATTGCAGCTTCCTCTCCCCTGAATTGTCTCCCAGCCCCACTCCTTGTACCTTTTCACATCAGTATACCCTTTTCCACTTAAGTATGACCATGTGCCTAAGGGATCAATATAATAAAGGAATCTACAAAGATAACAAATGAGTGCTGAATCATAGACTCAGAGAGCTTCCATTTGGGTGCCCCCTGCCTCAGAATGGTAACTTATGAACAGCAGCTATAATAGTGATACTCAAAATATAAGAACCATTAATAATATGAATTTATTAATATGTGCCAGAAAGCTTCTTGTTTCATGATCTTTTAGCTTTAGAAAGTCTTATCATCAATTATGAATAAATGGGTTTTTTGACCCATTTATTTTAAACATGAAGAAGCCTAGACATGTGAATGTTAACTGATACATTGATTAGGCTGGTTATAGCTTCAGGGTGCAGTAGAACACAGAAGGATGTTTGATGTGAGAGCTTTCTCTAACCACTCTGACACATCATTTCTCTTTCCTTTTCTCCATGATTACTTTACCTCACACTCTTGTCCTGATTTTTGTGGTGGAAGGGGATAGATGTTTACCTTCCATATGTTTTTCTCTATGAATAAGTGATGTTTTTCCTTATTTTCAAGACAGTCATGTGGCCATACCTACATCGCTGATGGATAATGCAAACACAGCATGTTATCTCTTCATTCTAGATTGGCTTGGCTACTCTACAACCTGTGTACCAATACTTCTCTCTAAACTTATGATAGGTTTGATATTCTGGTTGAGTCTCTGTATTCCAAAACTTTGATGAATTTTATTACTCACCACTCAAGACATTCATTTAGAATATTCTTTCAATGCATTATTTCTAACTCACTTCTCTATATACTAAAATACAATGCCAGTTAGCATAACATGAACACTGTATTTATCATACATACTTCTTCCCTAAGATTATGAGTCAGAATTAATTGTTTCCTTATCTCTTTTATCTAAATGTCTTAATAGGATTGCTATACCTTTGAGTTAGCAATATACATAAAAGGAAAATGACAAAAATGTTTGAAAAAAGTGCATAAGGACTTTTTAGAACTTTGAAAAATATTACAAAAATGTGGTTATGAATACAATTGTATAAAAAACAAGAATGTACTCAAGAAGAAAATTACAAACTAAAAAAATTAAATGTAAATACTGACTCTATAACTTTCTTCAGGTGAAAATGGAGAAAAACTAGGTAGAACATCTAGTAAGGGGCCTGGGGAGATAGGTCCCTGGGTAAAGTACTAACTAGCAATCAATAGTACCTGAGTTCAGATGCCTAGTAGTGATGTAAAAAGCCTGGCTTGTTGGCATGTTGGTATTGAGGTGATCTGAGACAAGTGAACCCCAGAGCCAGTCTAGCTAAGACAACAAGCTCCAGATTCAATGTAAAATCCTCTCTCTGAAAAACAAATTGGAGAATAAGTGAAGAAGGAACTTCAATTTGACCCTTGGCTTACGTACACTCATGCACAGGCAAGGTCACCTACATCCAGCAGAGCACAAACATTTGTGTACCTGTGTGTGTGTGTGGGGGGGGTGTGCATGTATGTATGTATTGATCTATCCATCCATCCATCTATCATCTATCTCTCTATCATTGACTTATCTCAATCATCTACCTATATGAAGGTATGAAGAGACATATGTATATATAAAAATCTAAGCAATGATTATTTTCCAGTTGCAGACAGTTCTTTCATGACTTTTGCTTGGCTTGATAATATGACATACAACAATTCTCATAATTTTTATAGGCTTAAATCTGGTTACATTCTATAATACACTAAAATAATTCAGGGAATTGCATGTAGCAGGATAGACCCTCACAAATATATACAGTCTACTTCTCATGTGATTTCTCACCTACTTAAGAGAACAGCAGTTCTATCCTTGAATCAAGAGTCTTTCCCCTCTTCAGTATTTCTCAGGGAGAATCAAGGAAGTCTTTGTAAGTAACCCAGATGAAAAGAATGTAAAAGATCACACTCCAAATCTATGGAGGACTCTAGAAAAGTGGGGTTTCTGTAAACGTTACATAACAAACCCCAGATCTTCATCATACACAGATCACACTGCAGCATGTTACATCATATACCCTTAAAGAAAATTGTATTATTTCTAGAATCATTTTGTAGGTTTGCTTTTTTAATCATAAAAATATGATGCTGACATTTTGTGTAATGTTATATGATCTTTATTTCAAGACTTAAAATGCCTTATATAGTTTCTTTTCCAGATTCTCCATAACTGGAAGCCACATAATCAAAATGGTGTTTTCTTGATACATTTGCCCAGTCTTTTTATAAATGCTTTCCTTCAGGTTTTGAAATTGATATTTGAGGTTTCATTATAGATAGTATGAATATATTTATAAATTTTTATTAAATACTCTTATTTTTTCAAGGTGAAAAAGAAACAGTTGTATCCAAATGTGGTACGCATCTTCAAACTTAAAGCATGAGAGGAAAACACTGACAGGAAATAAAGAGCAACAAATAAAATAATAATGCGATATAAGGAGATGAAGATTTTACAGTGTGGTAAGTGTGGCTGCTCCCCATCAAACCTCGCTCTGAATGATGGAGCTAAGAATGCAGGGTGCTTAAAATGCATATAATAATAATAATAATAATAATAATATGCACAGAGGGATCAAAGTGTACCTCCCAGCGTGAGCTAGGTCTCTGACAAGAGTATTAACCCTTGAGAGAGTTAGCTGTTCCAAGGTGAGGCCACCTGACATGTGTCTCCCATGCCCATGCTGTTGTTGTCTGCTTTCTCTTCCATGTTACCACTCGGTGACCTCACCAAAGGCACCACCATACTGTTTGGACTTCACAGGCACCGAATTGTGGGCTAAACACACATTATTAATTTTTATCATTCAGTGCCAGGTATTTTGCTATGCTCACAAGAAACGTATTGTTTTACTGTTACTTGTCAACTTTTCTGTAACTCCAGCTACAAAACATTAATTTACTCATCTATTTAAAATGTGTTCTTAAAAATCACAGTTTAGTTTCTGAGATAGGTTTTACTCCATCCTGTTTGCATTGGTTTGCTTCATTTTTGTTCCAGTCTTTCTATTACATTGGTGTCACTCTCCACTCCTGTTCACTGAAATATTTTGCCTAACATCCTTTAGATCTTATTCTGTTGAAAAACAAGTGAATACTGTAATTTCTGTTTATGATTATTAACTAATTATATTTAAAATATTGCTTATTATCTTTTATAATTTATTTTTGTCATAATTTTTAAATACTTTTGGCATTTGCTTATCTTCTATTAACAGAGACATGTGGCTATATGATTTATATGTGATAATACAAGGATTAAGGAATTTGTTTTTAGAATTCTAATCTACTGACCCAATTTGTCATTGCTTTTCCTACCTTGTGACTGTGTTTCTTCTGTATTTTACTATTCCTCAGTTCATTCAGTTGCTTTTATTACTCCTTGGATTTCATACACACATACACATGCACATGCATCTCAATTTCAGCGTTGCTAAATGGAACATTTGCAAATGCAAGCAGAGACTGTTCTACATAAAGCTTGATTGCTAAATCTGTGGTCATATTGAAGGCTACACACAGTGTTCACATTACGTTTCTAATAAACTATTCATAATACGTATGTAATGTATGTCTTTATTCAGGCTGTTTGCAAGATTTTTCTTCTTTATTCTTTTTACTAAATGATTCAGTGTCATCAATATTGACCAATAGCACTGCTTGGTATATTTTTGTTTTTATTTATTTATATTATTTTAGTTTTAAGTTCCATTTGTAAATACTTTATTATTAAAGATAAAGTTACAGATTGCTGTGAAGACGAGAAATAGCCAGAGTTCCGATGTACTCTGTGTGTGGAGCTGGCTTCCTTTCATAGCTTATATGATCTTTGACATTTAAATTCTATTTGTTAGAGCTCTATCTAGAATTTTACCCTCATGTTTTTGGGCCACTTTATCATTCAATAAAATGCAGTATTTACGGTGTTGTAAAGGAACTCCAGGTGAGTTAGTTTGCTTCCTATTTCTGTGATAAAGACCATTACCAAAAGTAACTTGGGGAGGAGAGGGTTAATTCTGTTTAGAGGTTGATCACAATCCATCACAGAGAGAAACCAAGGTAGAAAAATAAGCAGGGCAGAAATCTGGAGACAGGAATCAAAACAGAGACAACTGAGAAATGCTGCTTCCTCTCATGCTTTTCAGGTTCATTTTCAAATAACTTATATAATGGGGAAGTTCCACGGAGTCTATTTGAAGGTCAAAGGAGTTTATTCAGAGTTTAACTCACAACAAGAATAACTGAGTTGGTCGAGGAATCCAGAAGGGCTGGGGCTCGGTCCAAAGAGGTTCTCAGGAGAGCTCTGCCTTGATCCATAGCACCAGCATCCAAGACCAAGAGGTAGCATAGACAGAGCAAGCACTTACTCCTCCCAGGTATTAAGGGGTCCCCATCTGGGCCATGCCCCAAGGGGGGCAGGTACCAAACAGTACCTGTTGCCTCACTAGGGGTAGTGCCTCAGGTAAAGCACAGACAACCACCCCTATACACTTATATACCCCAGAGCCACCTACCCAGTGATGTCACTACCCACAGAGGCCTGGACACTCACATATCAATTATCAGTCAAACAAATGCCTACAGACTTGCTTAAAGTCAAACTCAGTAAAGACATTTTCTTAAAAGAGGTTTACTTTTCCCAATCACCAGGTTTGTGTCAAGTTGACAAAAGAATCCTAATTTTTAAATTAAATGGATATAACTCCATGTTATAAACGTGTGTATGTATGTGTGTGTGTGTGTGTGTGTGTGTGTGTGTGTGTGTGTGTGTGTGAGGGGGGGGTATTTGTGTGTATATGTATATGCTCATTGCATTTGGAAATAAAAGACAAAAAAGAACCACAATCCTTTTGTATAAGTGTCCAGTGGTCTGTGCTTGATGTCGCTGGCTGGGTGGTTATGAAGGTGTGCTAAAGCACAGCATGCCACTGTTTCTGCCTGTTTCTCCTTTTCCAGTGTTTCAGCATTAAATGTCTCACAGTGTGAAAATACTTTCATTCTACCACGCATATTCCAATTATCTTGCAGCTACTCGATGAAATAAAACTAATTTGAGAATACTTCACCTAATTAGCAGTTTTCACCCTAGCACCATATACAGCAAGTGATGTTCCCATTGACTCAAAACTATAAATATTGAAATCTGTGATTATCTCCCAAGCAATAATATATATTTAATATATATGTAAATGAACTCCGAGTAAAGCATGTTGTGTTGCACTTCTCTCCCTGATGTGCTGCAACACCAGTTCTGATTACAAACATCAAGATGCTTCACTTACCCTGTCCTCACCCCCAAGTAACTCCACTCGGAAGTACGCACAGACATCAAACATGAAGGATGTGCTCTATAGATATGTTATAGTCTATCTTATTGTCAGGAGGGAAAAGGCAGTAACAGTTGTCTTTTGGATAGAGACTTTTTCATTGTAGCATCAAAGCCAAGTTGTAACATACAATTATGTATGTCAGCAGCAAACATTAGGAAGTATCTATATTTGGATTTCTGAATAAATTCATGTGTTAAAATTTAGTTTTTATTTTTTTGAGATTATAAAAATATTATAAATTTTCCCCTTCCCTTTCCTCCCTCCAAGCCCTCTTATGTACCTTCTTCCCCACTCTCTCTTTCAAATCCATGACTGAATTTTTAAATTTTGTCTTATATGTATATATATATATATTCATAAATAAAATTTTTAAGATGACTTTGTTTTATATCAACAGGGAAAATTAAGATTCAAGAGGACGAAGAAAGATTAATGAAATCTGTTTCTTTCTATTCTAACCCTTGTTTGATTCTAGGCTTCTTCGTCACTGATTTCACTGTCCACCATAAGAGAAGACCAGCTGGCACATACTGTCAGTACCATTTCCATTGTAAAGAAGTACATCAAATATTTATTGTTTAATACTCATATACAAGTGCCTACATTTTATTCTTTAGGTTGGGTCATTTCCTTCTTTTGTTTCTCTAGCTCTGATGCCTAGAACATCTTATGGTTAGACCTCATCACTTTTTCTAAAGCACCTTCAGTTGAAAGTGATAATACAGTTGAAGTTAACCAATTCTCAAATAAATACACCAATTTCTATAACAGTGATCTTGACAGATATATTCTGCCTTATACATGCTTGTTTGAGCTGAATAATAAAATTACAAAATTTAAAATCAGATGTCAGCCCTGGTAGGTGAAGAAAAGAGATTTTACTTCCCAATGAAGTGAACTTTTGCCATAATTGCTCTTGGGTATTTCATTTTTGCCTCTTCAGAGGGATATCGGATATCAAGTAAATTTTGCCATATGGCTCCAAACAATATTTCTCACTCTTGGCCTTCATAATTCTTTGTACATGTAAAAATATGATGAAAGGTAGTATGTGGAAATTCTCACTTCTCCTCAATATACTTATTTCCATGTCTGTATGTTTGATATTCTCGATGTAATCTCTGAAACCATCCAAATCTATCTGGTGAACAGGGTTCCAAACTTGTTTCAAATATCCATGAAGTCAATACATCTTTCATTGAATAAAGCTTTCTTCTTCAGGCTATAGTGGGATTTTTGAGGAGAGGGGGGAGTTATCACACAACTAATTATATATATAATATATATACTATATTATATATATTCATTTAATAATAAATTATTTGTCTTTTACATTGAACAATAAAATGATCACCTCTCAGTGGCATATCTTTATAGTGACCCTCAGTATATGATAGAGTATGTTGTACAAAATGAGTCTTAAATATATGTGCTCTGAATAATGTTGAGGATAAATGAAACTTTTTCAAATGAATGGTTATCTAAATGGGAATAGAAATAATATGTAAACTGTGAATTGGTTAGAAATCTCTATGTATTTAATTGTTCTTGTTACAAAAATATTTAAAAGTGGTGTGAATTCCTACATTTGTTATCAGCTGGTACTGTGATCCTGCTGGTCTTGTTAAGGTGACTTTTGTTTAAGAGTTCATGGGCATAACTTACTTTCATATGTAGAACACAGTCTTGCAGCAGATAGGGCCTCTGGCTCTTACAGTCTTTCTAATCCCTCTTCACAGATGTTCCTTGAGGTGTAGGTGTTATGTTGTAGTTGTACCAATTGAGGTGGGGTTCACTGCATTTAGACCAGTTGTGCCTTTCTGTAATGCTCTTTGGTGCAGAACAAAAGAAGTTTCTTTGTTGGGGGTGGGTAGGATATATATTTGTCTGTGAATTTAAGGATAAGTATTTAGAATATAGTTGAAAATTATGTTTAATTATGAAAGTGGTTTCAGAGGGTTTTTTTTCAAAGTGCATGACCTCGCCAGCTGTAGGTAAATGGCTTGGACCCCATTCCTAGATGAAGACCTACAGGAAATTAAGTTCAACTAAAAGAGCAAGAATCAGTCTTAGTCTTGTCTAGGGATAAGCCCCATGATAGGATATCCTAGTCCAGTGATCAGCACTAAACACACACACACACACACACACACACACACACACACTTATGAACATATATAATGTGATCAATATACTAAATGGACAGAGCACGACACACACGCATATATATGAATTGTGGTGTGTGCATATGTATGTGTATGAGATACATGGATATATATCATATATATGTGTATAACAAAGGTAATTTTAAAAAATGACATAAATTTGAGATGTAATGGGGTGATGGGAGAATTTGAGGAGAATGGGGATGGAAAATAAGTCAATACAGTATCCATGTATTAAATTCTGAAAGTAAAATAAGCGTTAAAAAATGAGCTGCTAACAAACAAAGGAAAACTTACATGTGCCATCATGATGATATGTCCCAGTCCTTGCTTTGCCAATAATTCCCTGCCTTCTCTGTTGCACACAGCAGTGGGAAAAGTTATATTTACTATTTATGATTGTTTTCCTTAGCTTACATCTGTAGTCCAGCATGCAGGGAAGTCAAGGCAGGAACCTGGAGGCAAGAACTGATGCAGAGGCCCTGAGGATTGCTGCATACTGGCTTGCTCTCCGTTTGCTCATCCTGCTTTCTAGCAGTACTCAGCATCAACAGATCATGTGTGGCACCACTCAGTTTGTTAGGTTCTCTCACATCAAACGTCAATCAAAAAAATGCAATTAAAGCTTGTCCATAGGCAAATCTGGTAGCAACATTTTCTCAGTTGAGGTTCCATTTTTCAAAATGACTGTAACTTGAGTCAAGTTGATATAACACTAACCAGCACAATGACGTTCCTTTATCCACAGGACCTGTCTGAATAAACAGTTGATTCAATTCCCAAACTATCTTTCTATCAAACTATGAATGTTTTATTTACTATTACTAAATGCTCACTAACTTAAGGCAATTTTTACTTTTTGCATAATTTGTTGGTCAATTATGGAGGAAGACATTTACTCTCATGTGTTACTTGGTCCCACGAGATGTGAAGAGACACCATGACCATGGCAAATCTTACACAGGAAATCATTTAATGGGGTGGGTGGCTTACAGTTTCAGAGGTTTAGTCCGATGTCATTATGGAAGGACATGGAGATTTTGAGGCAGACATGGTGCTGGAGCTGAGAGTCCTACATCTTGATCAACAGGCAACAGAAAGTGAACTGCTTCACTGGGCACGGCATGAGCATGTATGAGACCTCAAAGGCCACCTCCACTGTGACATACTTCCTCCAATGAGGCCACACCTCCTAATACCTCAACTCCCTTTGGGGGACATTTTCCTTCAAACCACTACAGGAAGCTAAAGTTAGTTCTTATCTGTAGCTATTGTCATTGAATGGTCACCAGTGGGAGAGGGAAGAAGTTCACTCCTGGGGCTCTGTCAGCTGAGAGGTCAGCTGGGCAGTTACGTGACCTTAATCAATTTAGGTTTAATACACAAATGTGGCCTTTCCAGTGTGAAAGTTTCAAAGTAGAATATCTTAGATGATTACTGATTGGGCCAAAAGCAAACAAAGCATTAAATAAGATAAAAGCTGCTTTTCTTCTTATAGAATAGTATGGAAAACCTTAATGACTTCACTACTATCTCATTATTTAGGTTACAAACAGGTAAGGGAATTAAGCACTATATCTGGATGTGGGAGACTTTTTTTTAATATCTGGATCATGACAATTAATGATATAGTCCTCTGAAATGTATTGCCTTTTGACACAATAAATTCATTTGATTTGTCATTTGCTATAGTGATACAAATTTGGAAAGAAAACAGTGTATCAAAGAATAATGAAAAAGTTTTAATGTTTACTTCAAATATGTAGTTGGACTTTCTTTTCTGTCGCCAGGCCCAAATAATGACATGGGAACTTATTATTAATTATGAAAGCTTGGTCATTAGCTAGGCTTATCCCCCTAGCTCTTATAACTTAAATTATCCTGCTTTTATTACTCTATGTTTTTCCACATGCCTCAGTTACCTCTTCTGTGTACTGTATTTCTGGCATCTTCAGTGTCTCTCAGGCACCTTGTTGGCATAATCTGCATGCCTTGATTCCTCCTCCTCTTCCTCTTTCTCCCTGGAAATGCTGCCTATCCTCTCCTGCATAGCTATTGGACATTTAGCTCTTTATCAAACCAATCAGAAGGCATCTTAGGCCGACACATATCTTTACAGTGTAAACAAATAATCTGCAACACAAATATGTCTATTTTATTGTTTATTTAAAGACTTTCAATTTGTTCATGTGACATAATTTTGATAAAGGAACCAGAAAAAGCTAGATATTTTTAAAGTGAACACACACAATATGGGATTAGGAAACAGGTTCTGGATTAGAACACAAGGCATTATATTTAGCATATTATAGTAAATTTCTCCCAAGATTCTAAATGAGAAGATGTATAAAATAAATAATAAAAGAAATAAAAATTATTTTAGCAAGTTTAACACATTTGGAGTTATTAGTATAAAATACAAAGATGAACATACTTAAGAGTCATATTTATTAATGTATATAAGAATACATAAATGTTTTAATAAATAAGTAATGATAACCTTGTTCTTTTTATTTATTTATTGTTGTTTTACTTTACATAACAAGGTTGCTTAAGAGGTTTCATGCATTGAAATATAGTATAATGAGGACTTCTACATAGGAACAGACTTTTGCAGATTGTGTCTGGAGCCTAATACTACTTGATGGTCATATTTCTAGTCAGATCGAGTAGCTCCTGGGATAACTCATCTCCGTGAAGTATTGTAACAAGTAAATTTTGCTTTAGTCACCAGCCAGGTTTACAGTTTGTGGTTTGTGACCACCATCCTGGCCACATTGCCCCAATAACATTTTCACACTGTGATCCTTAAAATTTCTCCGTACTCTGTGAGGTATTCCTCTTAATGACTTCAATAGAGAGATAGATAGACAGGATAGACTTATGACAAATACATATATATTTGTAGATATATGTGACCCACTCAAAAGTGTGACCACTTTCCCTGACCTATAACCCAATCCAGGTAGTGAATAGCCTATCATGCTGACACAGTCTGACCAAAATCCCAGGAAAGATTATACAGTGTGTGTGTGTGTGTGTGTGTGTGTGTGTGTGTGTGTGTGGCAAAAGACATAAGGGCCATGGTAAAACTATATTCAACAAATACTTGTTGAATATTTTATTTTCCAATTTACTTTAACTGATATATTAACTGAGATTTTATATATATATATATATATATATATATATATATATATACATGTTTATACATATATATGGTATATATTATGGGTACAGTATAATATTTTATTGACTAAATACATTTTCATAATACCAGAGTCAGTTTAAACATATCAGTCTTTTCCTAATATATGATTTCTTTTTGCTATAGCTTTAAATATGTTTGTTTCTAGCTCTGAAAATGTAAACTGCACTATAGTTACCTGGTGTAACATTTACTTCGTTCCAGCATACGAGAAGTTCTTGCTCCCATCTGAGTGTAACTTAGTACTCATTCATTAACTTTCTCTATTCTCCTTTTCTTATGTTCCCTGGCCTAAGCGCCATTCTATTCTCAAGTTTTCTGAGATAGATCCTCAAATATGTGAGACCATGCAGTGCTTATCTATCTATTACTTGCATATTTGACTTAAAAGAGTGTTTATGGTTCCCTTGATGTGATTTCCTTTATGGTTTTATTCTTGTATTATAATATATACATAATACATAAATACATATAGTATTTGCTGTTTTCATTTAACAGTTAGTGGGAACTCAGATTGCTTCCACTTCTCAGATACTGTGAGTGGTACTATAGTGAAGATGAGATAACATATATTTCTTTTACATAACTGTGAGTTTGTGTTTTTAAAGCCTTAAAATAAAATGAAACTATTTTGAAATCAAATAAGACATTTTCATAAAACTGTTTGTGGGCAATCTGATAACTATTGCTTGCAAAAGACTCAACAACTGACTAGTCACTCCTCTCTTTTGTTTGCTTATGTGTCTGTTTAAATAAGTAATGTCCTGTCCTAGTAAGTGTTACTTTTGTTTTCATTTGCAATAGAATTGAAATTCATTTTTTAAATACCACTTTTACAAAAAAATGCCTATATTTCTGAGTCTGATAACTTCAGTGCTCTAGAGTTTAGAATTGCCAACAAATTTTGAGTTTTGCATGTGACATTGAAATACCATATACATGAGTTATGGCAATGCTATATGTTATTTTCATATTTATTTAGGTGCATTTGCTATAGCATTTATTTTAATATTCCTCACTATGTATGAATATTACACGTACCTAGCAGAGACTGGAGAATGAGAAGTCTGAGGAGGGAAGCATGTGTTGAGGTTATATTTTCAATATGCTAGATAAGTGATTCCTTTGACATGAGATGCCATTGAGCATCAGAGTTTTGATGTTACTCCAACAAGTAGCTGTCACTCAGAATTAACAAGGAAGACCTAATGTGGAACGAGTGGGGAGGTGGACTCTCATTTTAATTGGTCAAAAACAATTTAGCAGCAGGAATAATGCCACTTGCTCTATATTAGAATCATTGAACCCTTTGGTAAATTTAGCTTATTCAGTAAAAACTCTAACTTGTCAAATTACATCTTAAAAATGAAAGTATTCCCCAAGATTTGTCTTTTAACAAACTGTTCCTGACATTTTATGACAGTCACTGTCCAACAATCACAAGGGAGAATCTTATAGGCTAAAATTTTGTTACTACAATATTTTGAGGAGTATTTGATGGAAGAGAAATAAGTTAAGTCAAAATTCAAAGATGAAAACCTTTGTTTTTCTGGAGTTTGAGATTTAAATCCTGTAGAGGACTAGATTTTCAAGTGAAGATTGATTTCCTTCTGCACCCTTACTAACTCAACTTAGTCACCTATCTAGTAAAACTGGGTTTCTTGCCCACCCTGATCATGCACGTTATGCCATTTACAATGAGTATGTCGAGGACGGTAATTTTCCAACACTTCTTCTATTATTCAGGATTATTTTAGCTATCCTAGGATTCAGTGTTTTCATAAGAAGGTGAAAATTGTGTTGTAATTTTGATGAGTATTTCATTGAATATGTACATTGCTTTTGGTAGCATGGCCATTCATACTGTATAAATCCTGTCCATCCATGGACATTGAAGACTTTGCCATCTGCTAGTATCTTCTTAATCTTTTGAAGATTTTATCATCAAAGTCTCTCACTTGCTTGGTTACAGTAAAGGGAGGGTGTCACATACACAAGGGGATAGTAAAGTGGAAGGAAGCATTGTTAGCAGAGAGGTTTCGGAAGAGAAAAGAGAATGAGAGAGGGCATGAGTATAGGAAAATAGACAAAATTTACTATTAAAATGTATGAACTTGTCAAACAATGTTTTTAAAAAGGGGAAAACAAACTAGCCACTTCACACACACCTTGAGGTATAGTACAACGATGCTGATGCTCTAAATTTCTGGGGAAATAACATGAGATTTAGAGCCAAATGACTATCAGACAAAAGTTGTATAAGAAAATGTGTTGAAAAATGACCGATTCTGTGACTTTCAAGCTTTCAGTTGCTTAAAACTCAGCAGATAGATAAATGCAACTGTGTTGCTCTGGTCATAGCTATCTCCCAAGAAAAAGCCCTAAACCAGTTAAAGTTCTTATTCCCAGACCCTTTAACTTGGCACTAAGCTCTAAGAAATTCAGATGGGAACTTTTGACTCCTTAACCTCTAGCATAGACATATCACATGGCTCTCTGCAGTTTTATTGTGTAATGAGCCATAGACTGACTCCATTGCAAGAAGAAAGAAGGTACTACTTCTCAGCTAAGAACATCGGATGCAGATATTGAAGTGTGGACCATCTTGGAGGAGAGTCTGATTGTTGATTCATTTTCCAATATGAGAAAATTAAAGCTGTTATTTAATTTGACTACAATAGACACTAAAACCATACAGTTTGACTCCAGAGTCCATTTAACAAAATGTATTTGTTATCTCTGAAAAATTATAAAAGAATAGGAGTTAATTTCTATTCAAAAATAACCAATAATTTTTTCTGATATGGAATTATGACAGAGGTTGTAGTAAATAATTATTCAAAATGTATTTATTTATTTGTCTATGAAATTATACTATGAAAATTGAAATTTATTAGTAGTCACCCCAATATCTATCATTTCAATCACCATGTATTCAGTTGCTCATAATCAACTCTAGTCAAATAATATTAAGTAGAAATTTCCAAAAAAAAATTTATCAGTTTGTAGTTGAACACTGCATTAGCTAGCATCATGAAATCTCAAGCCATGTCATTCTGCCAGTTCAGAATGTGTATGATCTCTTTGTCCACTGTGGCCATGCTATAAGCAACTCATACCCATTAGTGACTTATAATAAACAGTTATCAGGCTGATGGTATTTTGGTGTTCATGTTCAAGTAACATTAATTTTATTTCTTCTCAGACATGTAGATGATGGATGCCAGCAACTCCAGCACTTCAATGGGAAACAGTAATTTGTGAAAAATAAGTCTTCAAAAAAAGAAAAGAAGTCTTAAGGCATAGTTACTTAGATGTATTGCAAAACTGTTTCTTGAATTGTAGAATAGCAAACAATGAACAAAACTTTACAAATCATGCTCTTCACTGTCAAGTTCAGAAAGAAGGACTACATTGTGTAGTAAATATAGAAAAAGAACATCATGTGTTGACCATGAAGTGCCACCTTTTGTTTTTGGGTAGCTACTGTAAGTCTTGAAATGTATTCTCTGAGATTAGGAAGATATTTGATTTAGGTCTAGAGTCCAGGAAAATGAAAAAAAAATGATTTATCATTTTTAAATCATACCATTACATATATAATGGGCATCACTGAGTTGTAGATAACTTTATAGTTTCTTTTAATGTATACAAATGCTATCTATTTGGTTAAGGAAAATTTTTCCTGGATTAGAAGAGTAAAACAAATTAAATTTAGACCTTCCTTTCTCAAGATTTCTAAAATAATTCTCTACAAAATGCTACAACTCCCTGTATCAATGGACTACAATGGCCTCAGTCTGAGGATTTCAGTAAATCTTCAATATGCTCATTGATATTCCTTTATTTCAAACCTTTTTTTTTAAAGAGAATGTCTCATATGTCCAAGAATGAGATAAAGTTCTGTGTGTAATCTAGGCTATCTTGCACTCTTGAACATACTGCTTCTGCTTCCTGAATGTCGGTTAAAGATGGAGAACACCTTGCCTGATGGATACGCAATTTTTAAGACATCACTTTATAGCACTATAGGATTTCTTACCAAATAAATGTCAGGAAAGACCTACTCATTCTTTGCTTGGTTTTTGAATTTTGACTGATTGATTGGTAACATTTGAAACTATTTAGCTATAATAATAAAGTAATTTATGTTAAACTATGTGACATAAAATTTAGCATAGCTGCTCTGTCCCCTCCCTCCCATTCAATGTGTTAGGGAGCTTGGCAACCTCTTATATAGCTATTTTGAAAATTCCTAAAGAATGGTATATATTATAGGTGCCCCACTGTGCTATAGAATATCAAAACTAATTTGTTTGACCTAACTTTACTTTTCTATTTACTAGTTAAGTCTCAATATCCTATTTCCTTCTTTGACTTCCTAGTCTACAGTGCTCACATTCCACTGTCTTCTATGATATGTCTTTTTCTTTCTTTACATAGTTTGTTTCAAGTTGACACATGTTCTCTGATTTTATCTGGTTGGTTGTATATGGCAGAGGCCCTTCCTTTTATGTAGATGAATAATATCTAGATAGATAGATAGATAGATAGATAGATAGATAGATAGATAATTATTTCCTTCTTCTTCCAATGAAGGATACCTAGGATGACACCACATAGTGGCTTTTGTAAATAGTGCTGTGTTGTGAAGGTATTTATTTATCTTAACTACAATCCAATAGTTACTAGGAAATGCTATATCCTTATATTTTACCTCTACTCTTGCACCATTTTTATTACCTCTTGTTACTAGATGTTGGTTCAAAATAATAAACTTGATTTTTTATCTTGAAAATGCATATTATTTCTTTAAGCTTTTTAAATTAGTAAAAGTAACAAAGGCAGACGTAGGTGACAAGCATCACATACTCTCAATATTAAATAAATCTACAAATTTTGATATACTAGGAATAGTGAGTAGAATGATGGGGGTACTAGAAGTTAGGAGGAGCACTGAGGGAAAAGGGAGGCAGGAGAAAAGTCTAAAGAAGAAGAAAGAAGTTACAGTAATCCAGGAAAAACTGTTTCTGGCATGAATACTATAGTAGAGTGATTATAGGTAACAAAGACATACTATGTTATAATAACAGAAGATTTAACATTTTTATTCTAAAGAAATAATCAATCTCTCCAGAGATTGGTATGTATAACTTGGCTTAGACATTTTATTATGTACATGTATGAAATTTCACATAATAGCCATTCTGTTTGTTTACCTTCTGTGTATGTATAAATAAATTAAGGGTTTAAAAATAAAATAATTATGTTCCAGGGAATATAGTTAAGGTGCTTTTTTTTCTTGTAAATGGATGAAATCTGGGCTTCCATCACACAAAGATATAACTAAAGTGCACTTTCAGTTAAATTTTATTTTGAGACAAAGTTGAACACGCTGGCTTCAGAGTGACTCTATAGCTTAGGCTTCCCTTCAACTTATGTTCTTTGAATGCTGGAATTACAAACTTGGGCCACCATGACCTTCCTGGTAAAGACACTTTAATCAGCTGTTTCAGAAGCCAATCTCCTTTTCCCAGGCTACTGTGGTTTTTCAAGGCACTTGTTATCTATTCAAAACACTTAGATGTCTAATCACATTAGAATTGAACTGACACCAGAGTAAGTACCTCTGCCCTGGCTTTCAGTTCATTTCAGCTTTAGTACTTGACCTCTTCACTATCTCAATATCCTGCACATCCACTTCTGGTATATTCAATTTAAGTTGAAGTAATGGCATTAGGATGGTTTGAATATGTAACTATTTGGGATATTATAATAGATAAGCACTATATCTATTATGTTATTTTAAAAATCTAACAATTAAGCCAAGACACATAATCTGAAAATTTAGAGACTATAGTATTCATTCTAGATGTTATTGCCTTTATTTGTTATTGTCAACACATTGAAAAAAAAGGTTCAAATTGCTTTCTAAAGCAATTGAGAGATATCTTCTTTAGCATATATCTACATATTATAACTACTTATCATTATATTCACAGTGAAGATCTCACACCTCACCAAAAAAACTTCATTTATTTATTTACTCCTTTTACAATAGAGGGTACAAGAGAAATCTACCCGGGTCAGATGCAGGAAACAAATGACCTAGATCACAATGGTACAGCTACAAACAATGTAATCTCTATAATCAAGCTCGGGCAACACCAGAAGACCAAGACATCATGTTTGAGGTAGTTCTTTATTTACATGATAGAGATACTACACCCATGTAATCTCACCAGTATTTTGTGTAAACAAGATCTCCTTGTTTATGTTTAAATGATGACATTAGTCAACTTCCAATGAGTATGGAGATGAACAGCTACAGGCAATTAAAGACTGCACGAAGGGGAGAATCCATATTCTCCAGGATGAACCTTTTTATAGGCTAGCAGATCCAAAATGGTGAGCTCTAAAGACATTTCCATAATAATAACAGTAAATGAACGCAGTAGTGTTGTTACACACACACACACACACACACACACACACGTGCATATATGTGATGATAATAATAAGAAGAAAATGCCATGAATTCAAGAGGGAGTTGGTGAAACATGGGCAGAATTGTAGGGGTAGGAGGAGTGGAAATGATGTAATACAGGACTAAGGTATGAAAATTAAAAAAACAAACACAAAAAATTTGTTCATATCTACTTCTCATAGGTATGAACATTTTCCATCATATAACTGGGATGCTTCAGGGCCAAGAAGAGCCAGGGAAATGTCTTCTGTGCCACACATTGAAGCACTCTGGGGACAAGCAAAGCTGGAACAATGGAGAAGAGTTCAGTAAGCACAGGCAGTACAGACTGAGCAGTGTTTCTGTGTCTCTTACCTCGGCCCGAAAGCAAATGGGAATGAGAAAATTCAAAACAGCAGATATGGGGAAGACAGATTTGAAAAGCATGTAAAATTGAATAATCAGATTTATAAAATACTATCCTTTTTTTAACAATTTCAAATAAGCATTCTATATTTCAAATAAACTAATTACTTATTTGGTATTAAAATGAGATTAAGCTATCATTATCTTCCCCTATTTAACAAATAATGGGAAAAATGTTTCATTCATGTTTTGTTAAGATTTCTACATGGAGAAAAAGAAATGTCTCATAGAAGAAAAATTTGCCCTTAAATCTTCATTTGGACAGACATGATATAGCCAGTAGCTTAATTTTTCAATTCTGAATTTCAAAAACAGTAATGCAGATAATAATGAGCAATAAAATGGTAGAGATTCATAAAACCTAAATCAATCATTTCTTTCTTACAACCTTGACAATGTCATATCTATGTAACTATCTTTACAGGTAAACTCACCATCACAGAGTGTACACAGTTCAGTTAACTTACAACCTCAAACAGAAAGTTTTTTTTAAATTGAGAAACACTGCATTAATTTTAAAAATAAGCATAGAAAAAAGCAAATGTCATTAGTGACACTAAAAATACTGTGGCTAAATATCAAACTGAATTCTAGAAAACAGATTTACTGATTGAGATTATTAGTTCAAAAATCCTTTCAGAATAGGTATGATGGGGTGAAAAGGGAAAGGTTAGACACAGGATGTTAGGTAGACAGAACTCAATACAAGGGTCCTGAAGATCTAGAAATGTGCAGACCACAGAGAGAATCAGCCACAGGTTGGAATAATAGTGAACTTTCCCAATCCTGTCCCTGTCTGGGATCTAACAATATTTTCTGTTCTTTGAGTTAGAAAATTCTGTTACCAGGCATACTTTTCCATCTTGTATTGAATAATTTTATTCCAGGAAATGTAGCTGCTTATTCTGGGACATAGTTTAAATTGTATTTTCTAAATAGTACTATAAACATACCAAATCTATATGTATTCCAGTCTGTCAGGCTCCTTACTGAGTCTCCTTCAATGTACTTTGGCAAACCTACCATGATATCTAATTTTGATGACTTTTCTATCATTCAGGCCAAAGTATTGGACTCATACTTTGTTTACATTTTTTAAGAAAAACAGAGAGTTTACATATAGTCATATTTTATATTTTTCACAGTCTATTTTAATATTTATTTCATGGAAACACACTTTGTATAATGTACAAAACATCCATTAAGAAAAGTTCATTATCATATACTCTGGTCACAGTATTATACAATGTTATGTTTCAGACATGAATAATTACCACAACAAAGGAGTTCAGGGCTGACATTGCTATAGAATCACAAATTAGGGACCAGGTTTGACCAGACTGTCTCACAAATGAGCAAACAAACAAGGGTGTTAATATGTTAAAAAAGACTGATCTCGAGCAACAGTTAAAAAATTCACTTTAGAGTCCATTTAATTCTATAGATTGATGATATTCCTTATTTATGTATGAATACATAGAAGTCTCCCCACCCAAGACTGTATTCTCCATTGTATCAAAGTTCCATAGAAATATATAATTCCACATTAATTTCCATGATGCTTGGTGTTGTAGAATAAGAAACTTGACACATAGATGTGTAGCTAAAGTTTCCCTGGTTCTGTTCAGCTCCTGCAGCCCTGCGGCCAGCCGCTTGGACCCAAGTAAACACACAGATGCTCATATTATTTATAAACTGTATGGCCATGTGGCTCAGGCTTCTTGCTATCTAATTCTTATATCTTAAATTAACCCATTTCTATAAATCTATACCTAGCCACGTGGCTCATGGCTTACT
The DNA here is from genome assembly GCA_902168405.1 of Peromyscus aztecus. Lineage (NCBI taxonomy): Eukaryota > Metazoa > Chordata > Mammalia > Rodentia > Cricetidae > Peromyscus > Peromyscus aztecus. The sequence goes on along the minus strand of CABHPQ010165883.1, from coordinate 5,791 downwards.
GGTACTTTGCATCCTGCTCCTCATGACAGCAGGCTGGTGTCTTCTGACTCAGCCTTCCTGTTCCTAGAATTCTCCTCTCTCTTTGTCCCACCTATACTTCCTGCCTGGCTATTGTCCAATCAGCACTTTCTTTATTAACCAATCAGAGCAATACATTCACGGCATAGAGAACATCCCACAGCATAGATGTTTTGTGAATTCACTCCTAATTTGAGAACTACCTTCTACCTCAGAGTTTGTTTGATATAACAAGAGCAAGTCAAGTATACCAATTCATTGGACTTATCCCAACAAGCTGGGAGAATTTCTATCACAGGAAAGGGCAACTGCTGGATCTCAATCTGCTTTTTCCCATTAAGATCCTCATTGAACGGTTTGGGAGGCCCCCAGGCAATGGGACCTGGACCTGTATCTAGTGCATGAGCTGGCTGTTTGGAAACTAGGACCTATGCAGGGACACTTTGCTCAGCCTGGGCAAAGGGAGGAGGGGACTGGACCTGCCTTGATTGAATCTACCAGGCTGAGCTGAATCCCCAGGGGAGTCCTTGCCCTGGAGGAGATGGGAATGGGGAGTGGGTTGGAGGGGTGCAGCTGGAGGAGGAAGGACAGGGGAATCTGTGGCTGATATGTGAAATTAAATTAAATTATAAAATAAATTTTAAAAAAAGATCCTCATTGTTTTCAATTTCACAACATATTTTGGAAAATATATTATTTTGTTTCATTTTGTTTGGCTTCGTTTGGTCCTAGAACTTAATGTGTAGACCAGGCTAGCCTCAAACTCACAGAAATCTGACTGTGATTAAAGGCATGTGCCACTACAACTGGGTATGATATGCAATTTATGAGTCTCTGTACTTCAACATTTTTCTACATCATATTTTAAATTATAAAGTGATGTTCCAATGGAAGAAACATTAATATTACCTAACATTAATGAATGATCATATGTTCATGAAATATTGAAAAGAATAGACAAGAGGCAATGTATTTTCTGTGGCTCTATCATAAGGGAATAAAATACCTTTTTTCGTTTTAATGAAATATTTTCAACTTATGAAATTAGAAAGATGTTGAGACGGGCCAATATTACATAACATACAGCCATTGCCAGCAGGTCCCAGAAGAAAATGCTATGGGAAACAAAGACAAGAAAAGGAAAAATTGTTAGAAAGTGAATGTCTATTTATATGAAATACAGCAAACTATGGGGGTGCAGATGGAAAATGGAGATTATTGTATGGAATATGGAAGGATGGTTTAACACTGTGACATATTAAGACAATGATACAATTAAAACTATTTTTAGTTATGCATTACTTTCTCCCTTGAGACAAAATCTTACTATGTGATCCAGACTATCTTTAAGCTCAAAGTCTTCCTGCTTTACCCTCCAGAGTGCTGGGATTACAGTCAGGTGCCATCATACCTGGATTATTAACTTCCTTAGTTAAAATGAAAAGAAAATTATAAGTTGCCCAAATCCAGATACATTTGAAAATAAAGGGTCCTAACAACTGAGGATAATATATAATTTTAATGCAATTGTTAAGAAACTTATCACTATGTTGAGTGTATTAAAATTTATAACATTTTAAATTATACTTCAAAATTTTCTTTAAAATCATATATATTAGAGTAAAATTAAAATATTTAGTTATCAATATATTAAATATTCCTCTAACAGTAAGTATGTTTTGTTCAAAATTTTATCCTTAATTTATTAAGTTAATGTGACAAAATACCTTATCCTTGGTATATTTTGGCAGGGTTCTTTTTACATAAATATTTTTTTAAAATTAGTATTTGGTAGATTTCAAAGTTATCTTGTTAGTAACTTAAAACATTGTAAGTACCTATTGAGTATTCTCAAGTGACTACAGTAGTTGATGGCATTTTATATACATTTTATTATGCTGTTTTCTGAATTTTGGCAGAAGTATAGATAGTGTGCACCTTTACTTCAGTCATGATACAGATGTAACCATACAGCAAACATGATAGAGAGCACACTACCTCAGGGCCTGTTGGAGTGATAAACTAGTCCCCTGGGACTACTGACACATTGTCTGTCACTGTGAACCTGTTTTCTTGAGAATTTAAACTAAATGCAGTCACACAGTATTGTGAATTTACAAGAATGACTTCATTCACTTGCATGACGACTTTGAGATTCACTGAAGTAGAAGAACCGTTGAGCTGTTTCTAGTAGTTTGTAATTAAAAATTAGGCATCTATTTACTAAAGGATTTTGCTTGTAGATGTACTTTATTTTCTCAATGCAAATGCATAGAAGAGTAATCACTGGGCCATATGTGTGTCTATGTTTACAAGGGATTGAATTCTTTTCATAGCAGTCATACTGCTCTTCTAAGATGTTTAGGTCGTGGTGCTTAGCTTTTGTCTCCTCTTCCATAAAAGCATACCAACAACAACATTTCACTCATTGTGGAAGAATACACCAACTCAGCAAGAGATAAATGTAAAATATTTAAGACTCAAAGATAGGAGTGGAGGCATAAATAGAAAAATGAGGCAACATACAGCTGCTATCACCCACTCTTGCTGTGAATGTCCATTTAAGTGCCACACCTCCCTTTATTACAGAAAGGGTAAGCAAAGCATCTTGACATCCATATTTTAAGTATAAACATCAACAATCATAGATGTTAGGAAAGTTGGCAAGTATCCCAAGCTAAATACTAGGTGAAGAAGTGACACAGAATCCAGAAACTACTTCTATAAAGAGAAGGAATTCTTATCATCTTGGTTGTCAACTCCTGGGTCACAGTTGTGTCATTTAGAGAAGACAGCTGTTACTTAAACTCATACTTATCTGAGAATTAAAACAAAGCAAAACTTCTCCACCACTGCAACCTCACTGAAATTCCACCTTTTGGCAGGGAAGCTTTCAAACTTAGAGCATCAACCTGACCTAGCAGAAAACTAAGATCTCAGTACCCAGCTGTGCTTACAAATAGGAATTACAGCTATTTCAACAAAATAAGTATGGTTGTGTCACAATCAGAAGCTGAAAGACCAGAAGACATGTCCTCTGGAAAAGGACAGGGAGCCAGCAGCATGCAGATTTGTATCTACAGCAGAAATGAGAGTGAACCCCATGCAGTTAGTGCTGTTATACTCTTGTGCCACATCTGTGCAAAGGCTGTGGTCAAGACTGGGTGTTCATGGCAGAGGGCACATTGTAGCTCCTCAGTCAATAGGTTTTAGTCAGGCTGTGGAACAATACCATTACTGGCCTTAAGGCTCATGTTTCAGGATGCCAAGGCTACAAGCAGCAGATTAGAGGTCAGTATTGCCCAAGGAAGCACACCTTACCTTATTGATGTTCACATCCAGTTGCCAGTGTAACTGCAAAGGGGACACTGTTCCTCCTGCCACATGCAATATACCTTCCTGTGACATCAAAATTTCTGTAATTCTGTGCAGTATGTGAACATAGTAGGTTTCTGCAATTCTGCCTTATCTTTCTCTCTTCTCACAAGTGAAAAATGCAACCAATATTCAGCTACAGTCAGCAGTGTATATCAAACTGCCAAGCATTAGCCCTTCTGCAAGAACAAAATATTACTGCATGTGGGACCATATTAATATATGTATTATATTATATATTATATATTATATTGTATATAGTATACATATTAATATATGTATTGTATATGTAATATATGTACACACACACACACACACACACACATATATATATATATA
>CABHPQ010165882.1:14645-41537 GCA_902168405.1 Peromyscus aztecus | reverse complement strand
GTTTTTTTTTTTTTCCAAAGAAAATTTTCTGTCCTCACCAATATTACATGTTTCTCCCCCAGCTAGATAATCAAATTAGAGACTTTATTATTTTCTTCCTTCCAAAGACTTCAGATGTGAGACTCTCTTACATTTTTAAAAAATGATCTATGGGGAATCTGGTGGGCATACAATAGAGATATTTGCATGCATGTGTTTATCATGGCGCTATTTACAATAACCAAGTTATGCAGTCAGAGTAGGTCTTACCAATGGTGAATGGACAGAGAAAACACAGTGTATGCACACACTGGAGTGTTACTTAGCCACAAAGAAAAAGCACCCAGGCTGGCCTTGAACTGGATGGAACTCACTATGCAGCAGAGTATGGTACTGAACTCCAGACCCTCCTGCCTCTGGTATTGCAAGACTTCCTACCAACCCATGTCAGCATAATTTCTTTCATAAGCAAAGTATCGATTTTTTAATTTAAAAAAAGGCATTAAAGTAGAAGAGGAACTATTTGGAAAGAAGAAGGGGACCAGGACAAAAGAGGCTCATAAGGAGGGGTAAATGTGGTTAATGCACATTATAGGCATGTATGAGAATGCCATGATGAAACCTCTTATTCTGTACCGTTAATGTACACAAATGAGAAGGGGGAATGATGACTTGTCTGCAAGACAGCTGATGCTTCCTGATTCCTGATGGGGTTACATCCCGATAAACCCACTGAAAGCTGAGAACGTGGTGACCAGAGAATGCATCCGTGACTAACCTACCAGGCAGCTCACTTAGGGAGGCAGCATGCCCAGAGTTGCAGGTGTTTACCCTCAGGGTCATGGGGCAGACCCGGAGCCATGACTACCTGCTCCTGCCCAGCACTGTGACAGTGTGTTACATTTCGTATTCAAGGCCTGGGGCCGAGCGAGGGGGAGATCAAAATTCAGCACTCAGGAGTGAGATTTCTACTGACTGCAAAGCTTTCCACATGATCATAAAACTGAAAAATCTTGAAGGTAGGAAGTGTGTGCATTAGCATTTGACATGAAAACAATGCCATGGGAACTAAGGTCCCCCACATGGGTTACATTTGTGTTTTAATGTACCTCACCATTAGATGGTAGTATAGTAATAGACCAAACAACTCAGGGACAGAGGCCTGGCCTTTTCCTTCACTCTAAATAGGTTCAGAGAATTCTAAATTGGTTCTTGTCAGCCCAGCAAAGTAGATTTGTTTCTGGGATGTTTCTGTTGTAAGACTCCATGGCAAGTCAGATGGAGTGAATGTTAGAAACAGGACTTTCTCCTCTAAGTTTTTTTTTGGTTTTTCAAGACAGGGTTTCTCTGTGTAGTTTTGGTACCTGTCCTGGACCTCGCTCTGTAGACCAGACTGGCCTCAAACTCACAGATATCCTCCTGGCTCTGCCTCCTGAGTACTGGGACTAACGGCATGCACCACCACTGCCCGGCTCTCTTCTAATTTTTAAAAGATATATAAAAAATTAGTTATGAGTGTGTATGCACGTGAGCGTAGGTGCCCATTGAGCCATTGGGTCCCCTGGAGCTGGAGTCACAGGGAGTCATGAGTTTCCTCATGTGGGTGCTACCCTCCTAACGTGGGTTCTCTGCAAGAGCAGTATACACTTAACTGCAGACCCCTCCCCTTCTCCTCCTCTCCCTCCTCCTTTGTGCTGGGAATGGAACTCAGGGCCTCATGCAAACCTCAGCTACTGAGATGGGGTTGTAGCCCCAGAACTTGACTTTTGACTTTAGGGTGCCCTATGGCCTCCAGATCTGGGATAATGATCATTTAAGTTCAAGAGTGCTTAGATGGGTTGGGAGGCATTGTTGTGAGACATCTTAGCATGGCTTTTGGCTTTGCTATTCTTCTAAATATAAATATTAGAATGATAATTAATTCACGGTCTTAGCCTTTTGAAATAGAGTATCACCATATATAGTCTAGGTGTCTTTGAACTCTGGATCCTCCTGTCTTTGCCTCCCAAGTGGTGGAGTTACAGTCGTGTACCCCCAGGCCCTGTTAAAAATATATACGTTGTTGCCACCTCTGAAGAGGGTTCCCTTTTTATTCAGCATTCATATCCTGTACATTTCTTCCCACTAGTGGTTGGTTAATTTTCTGACCCTGTGTCAATACTTCCACAAATTGATGTTTCTTTTAAAAAAGCAGGGCTAGTGCGTGGCAACCCTTCCCATTTGGGATGTGGGAGAGAAAAGAATGGCTTCCCTCTGGTCCTGTTCTTTCTCAGTTTCCAGCCACCTGCCCTTTGACATTCCTGTCTTGTTTTCTTCACTGAGTCACAAGGTGTCCTCATCAGGGATTCTAGGTCCCTAGAGGACACAAGAAAACTAGGTCAAGGGAATTTGCATGGACATTTAAAGGTTTTTAAGAGTGGCACGTTTGGTTTAATTTCTCACGTAATTGAAAGGCTCTAATGGTGTTAGAAAACTAACGGGGCTGCAGAAATAGAAACAAACCCAATTAGACCTACTTTCAGAAAAGAAAATGAGTCGGAGAAGAAAAGGCACCCGGTGAAACAGAGAGAACAGAGTGGGTTTGATTTAGAAACGTTTTCCTGCCTTAGGAACCAAGGTGACGGCCTCTCGCGGGGCCTTGAGGGACCTAGACCTGCTGGGACAAATCGGGAGCTCAGCACGTCAACCACCCACTCACCGGCCCATTGACAAAGGGTGTCTCAGTTTGATGCCGGGCTTCATTGTTACACTACCCTTTTCAGGGACCGTGTCATTATCACAGCCAGGATTGGCTCTCCATGTTCTGAGCCGGGGCTCCATCAATCCTGGCCTTGTCCCCTCAGTCTGGTACATTCCACGACAGTGGGAAAGTTGCCAAGGCAAATGAGCAAAAACCTTGCCTGCATGCCCACTGTAGGCAGGCAGCAAAGGACCTCCTGGCTCTTCCGGCTTTCAGGACGGTGTCCACCGTCACAGGTGGCTACTGAGACCCTTTCTGCTTTTTGCTTATGAAGTGACTGTCACCAGCACAGGGTCTCTCACCTTCATTGGCCAGTAAAGGCCAGTGGGTGATCAGTGGGTGAGTGTGGGGTCATAGACATGCCTCTGCTTGTGGGGCTAGCGATCTGGATGCTCTGGAGGACACAGTCCCTGCTTTGGGGCGCTGGGGAAGGGAGTCAAGTCTTCTATAGGCCCTAGAGTGGAGCAGCCCTCCTGAGCACCCAGTCTGTGTCTCTAAAGCCCAGATGTGCTCCTTCCCCACATCTGCTGAGAAATCACTTTCCTAGAAAATTGGTATTCCTCAAGACCCTGGGAAATCTTCTGAGCCTCCTTCCAACCATACCCAGGATAGCCACTGCAGGGACCATCCCAAGTAAAAAGGGCATCGTTCCTGTGTGCTCTTCATTGTGGCTTTACTGGGGAGCCTAGCTTTCTAGGCATAGCCTACATTTGGGGAAACACTGATACGTGTTAGCTTTGGGTGGGGAAGGTGGGAAGAGATCTCTAATGTGCAGCCTTTGCTTCTTTCCATGGTATGAGTGCTCTGGGAACCTGTTTGGGGGGACTTCCCAGAAGGCTGCTCGGCCTTGGCTGGTAGAGGAAGAGGAAGCGGGACTGCATTTGTGAATGCACTGGGCTTCAACAGAAAGCAGGGGTCATCGAGTGGAGTCCTCCTGGCGTAGAGAGGTTGAGAAAGAGTCTCCATTTGCTCCAAGAGGAGTCTGGGAAGCAAGGTGGGGAGATAACATGCGTCTCCCAGCTGTTTTTTCCCTCTAAGCTGGCTGGGGAAGTGCTGGGAGACTAATTTAAGAATGAATATTGCAGTGACTGGGGATACTTGGCCCAAGATACCTAATGTCTGAAAAGAGGGTGATTGAAAATGGCCGTACAGGACTGGGGATAAAGGTCAGTGGAGAAGGAAGTCTTGCCTAGTAGCATCCATAAAGCTGTGAGCTCCGTCCCTAGAACCACTATAAATTATATGTATGTACATATGTATAAATTAAATGTCTATACAGTGATCTGATACCTCAGAGTGAGCAAGAAAATTCTGAAGTTCTTAGATTTTTTTTTAAGATTTCTTTATTTTTATTTTATGTGCCTGAGTGTTTTGCCTGCATGTATGTGTGTGCACCATGTGCATGCCTGCTGTCTGGAGGACAAAAGAGGGAGTCAGACCCCTGGAACTAGAATTACAGATAGTTGTGAGCCACCATATGGGTGCTGGTAACTGAACCCTGGTCCTCTACAAAAGCAAGTACTCTTAACTGCTCAGCCATCTCTCTAGGCACTGGAGTTCTTAAACTATTATTAATTATCATCATCATCATCATCATCTTGTGTGTGAGATCAGAGGACATTTTTTGGAAGTTGGTTCTCACCTTCTACCATGGGATCTGGGAGTCAAACTCCGGCCATGAGGCAAGCACCTTCATAAGCTGAGCTTGCTTGCCTGGAGTTTTTAATCAAATGACAGCAAAGAACTTCCTTCACAGACAGATCTCAAGGGAGCAGTGGCCGACAGGACGCTCTTGTTTGGTCCACTCAGTGAGTGGTGCTGGACTAAAGGGTGGATTTGGTGCTTGGTGGGAGCTGGTGGCCCTGCCATGACCAGCCTAACCTGTAGTGTTCCTTGCCCTGGGTCCGGAGGGAGCAGAGGCGTTGAGGAAAGTGGCGCCAGCCCTGTGGACACCATCTTTTAATAAGACACACGTTCGCAGACAGTTACTCCTTGTGGCAGTTTCTCACCCTCTTCTGTAGCCCGTACAAAAATCTCCCAGGCCCTCCTGTGACTCACAAAGGGTGGGAATTTCCTCCCCAAGTCTTGAGAACCCTCTACTGACATCCACCACACTAACCAAATTTCACCCTGTGGTATTTTGAAAAGAGCTAGCGAGGAGTCGGGAGAATTAACATGAGATACAGCCTGAAGGCAGCTAATGGTTCCAGTCTGGAGAACCGGGCTCTCCTGTCAAGTGTCTCCTCCTTAGGGATCTTGATAAAAGGTGTTAATAAAAACTGAATTAAGGTCCAGTGTTCCATATGGTCTGTCGGTGTGTGTGTGTGTGTGTGTGTGTGTGTGTGTGTGTCCTGTTTTGTTTCTCCATGCCCAGCCCAGGCCACTGTGTGTGTGTGTGTGTGTGTGTGTGTGTGTGTGTGTCCCGTTTCGTTTTTCCATGCCCAGCCCAGGCCGCCGTCAGCACTGCGGGCTACAGCTGGTGTTGATGGAGCAGTAGCGCTGAGTCACTGGCTGCTCACCGACCCTTATCACGCTATTGTCCTTTCTTTCTTGTTAGGCATTTGAGGACTCTGTCCGTGTTTTTTGTTTTGCTTTGTGTGTGCCTGGGGCCTAGCCCTGCTAGGAAATCAGAGTGTAAAAACCAGAGGCTGCCAGATTCCTGAGCCAATCACTCTAGCGCGACCGACCGGGTGACTGCCGGTTCTTTGAGAACACCCCGCACCCCAGACGGCGGTGGGAGGTGCCGCCCCAGCCTGGGCACGTGCCCCGGGTGGGCAGAGGCTCACAATTTTCTGCAGTTCTCCCTGAGAGCCTCTGAATCCAGTGTTCTGCACACTCCTTTGAGCACAAGTGCAAGAGGTGGGGCTAATAATTGTGTGACATAAATTCATGGAGAAGTAGAGCCTGGGGAGGGTTATACAAATTTGTTTAAATGAGTATTTGGACCTAAAAGTTTGTCATTTTATTACCCTTTTAAAAAACGTTATTATGTTCAAATAAAGTAGCATAGAGATGTGGTCGGCAGGAAAGCATAAAGATGAAGTAAAAATTAGGCACGTACACACACCTAAATACCCCACCTCCCCGCAAAGAATTCACAATCCCTGGCTTCAATTCTCAGCAACTCCCTTCTACAAAATCATCCACAGCCCATCACTTAACAGTGATCATCGTTGACTTTTTTTTTTAACTTTAACAAAAATGTGTCATTATCCATTTTCTTTTTTTATTTATAATTTTTAAGAATTTCATATATGAGTAGTGTACTTAATCACCCTTCCTCCAATTTTTCTCACATTCATGACTTTTTTGTTTATAATTATTATTGTGACATATATACATATCGAGGCCAGCCTGGGCTATATAAGAAACATATAAACTCTGCTGAGCCCATTTAATGTTGCTTGCTTATGTTTAGGGCTGATCACGTGGGACTGGACAGTCCACCAGTGGGCTGGTCCCTGGAGATTCTCTCTCTGAGCAGCCATTGGTTGCCTGTGGCTCTTCATCTAGGGACGGGGCTTTGTGACATTTCCCCTATCTGAGTCAGCATGATGACTGAAGTCTTCATAAAAGTCTTGGTTTTTGTTTTTTGAGCCAGGGTCCTCAGGTAGCCCAGGCTGGCCTTGAACCCCATGTAGCTCAAAGAATGACCCTGAACTCCTCAACCTCCTGCCTTGACCTCTCAGATAATGGGATTACAAGTATATACCACTGTGCCCAACTACCATTTCACTGTGCAGTATTCCATTTCTTCCCATATATCACTTGACATATGCATATATATTTTATATATTTGAGTCCATATTATACATTTTATTAAATGAAAAATATGCTTATACTATTAAGCCATATTTTAGAAGTGCTGTAAGTTAGTGTGGTATGTGCAAAGATATGGATATAATTATGTCTTTAATTCTTTTCTGCCACTATCTGGTGTGTGTATGTGTGTGTGTTGCTGAAGAATTGAACCTAGGGCCTTGTGCATGCTAGGCAAGTACTCTACCACTGAGCACCATCTCCAGCTCTGGGTTATCTCCTTCCCTGCTGTCTTAGGGTTTCTGTGGCTCCACTGAGACACCCTGACCAAAAAGCAAGCTGGGGAGGAAAGGGTTTATTTGGCTTACACTTCCACATCACTGTCCATCACTGAAGTCAGAACAGAAACTCAAACAGGGCAGGAACCTGGAGGCAGGAGCTGATGCAGAGGCCATGGAGGGGTGCTGCTTACTGGCTTGCTCCCCATGGCTTGCTCAGACTACATTTTATAGAACCCAGGACCGCCAGCCCAGGGATGGCACCACTTACAATGGGCTGAGCCCTCCCCCATCAATCACTAATTAAGAAAATGCTCTACAGACTTGTCTACAGCTGGATCTTATGGAAGCATTTTCTCAGTCGAGGTTCCCTCCTCTCAGATGACTCTAGCTTGTGTCAAGCTGATATAAATCTAGCCAGGTAAGAGCCTTCCTCTCACTCTGCAAGGTACCAGACACACCCCTCCTCCCCCAGCTCCCAGAAAACCATCTCACATCATCCCTTGCTCCTTTGGTTCTGTGGCAACCCTTAAGCTTTATCTGTCTGGACCAGTGGTTTTCAAACTTAAGTATTACAGTCTTCTGGAAAGCTTGTCAAGAGATTGCTGGGCCTCTTCCTGGTAGGGCTGGGCTGGTGAGGCAAGACCCCAAGAAACATCACCTTGTTGGTCCATCATGGAGAGTCATTGATACAGAAGAAAGGGTGACCAGTTTGATTACCTGAAGCCACCCTCCAACACTGCTTTCTTACCAGTTCATTCCCTTGTATTTATCTTGTCTCCAAAATTCTCCATTGACTCAAAGCTTTTTCAATTTATTCTGAATCCTTGTTCATATATACAGAAGGCAAGATGTTTTCTTAGGGTTGGACATGTAGTTCAATAGTGCATGGGTAATATCCTAATGACCCCAGGTTCCATTTCCAGCACCCAAAATCAAAGTAAATATCATACAAATAACAGAGATAAAATTCTCAGTGAGGGGTGTTGTGGAATATTAATTGAAGATGTGTTACATTTGTTTATGCTGTGGAACATTTGTTTAATGATGCAAAGATGTGTTTCATTCCTTTGTGTTACATTTGTTTAACTCTGTGAAGCTGTGTTACTTTGCCTACCTAAAACACCTCATTGGTCTAATAAAGAGCTGGATGGCCAAGAGCTAAGCAGGAAAAAGGATAGGTGGGGCTGGCAGGTGGAGAGAATAAATAGAAGGAGAAGAAGAGAAGAAGGGGAGAGAAAAAAGGAGAAGGAGAGGAGGCTGCGAGGGGCCAGCCACACAGCCACACAGCCACACAGCCACACAGCCACACAGCCACACAGCCAGCTACAGAGTAAGAAGTGAAGAAAGGTATATAGAATGGAGAAAGGTAAAAGTCCAGAGGCAAAAAGGGATAATTTAAGAAAAGCTGGCCAGAAACAAGCCAAGCTAAGGCCAGACAGTCATAAGAAAGAATAAGTTTCTGTGTGATTACTGGGGAGCTGGGTGGCAGATCCCTCACAGAGCCAAAAGAGTAAAAATAAATAAATAAATAAATAAATAAATAAATAAATAAATAAATAAATAGAAAACCAGCAACAGAGGGTTTGAACTTGAAAGGTTTTAGAGGAGGCTGCCGCCAGGATCCATGAGAGTGGGACCAGAAGCCAGAGGGATCTGTCCTTCACGCCCACTCCATCAGATTGTCTTAAGGGGCTGGCTCAGGAGGAAATGCACAGATGCCCAGACCATTTGCTAAAGGAAATGACACATTATCCTTTCCCCCACATCTGGTAATTTCTGAAAGACAATCAAGCCCTGATGATGTTGCCGGCTCCTTGGAAGCTTGCGTCTTCTCTCCCAAGGGAGGTGGGGGGGGAGAGCGAACCAAAGGGACAGAGTCTATTTTCAGTGGTCAGCCAGGGGGATGCCTTGTGGAGAGGGCAAAGGGTCACCAGCAATACAGTCCTATTCTGGGACAGAGACACAAGCTTCCTTCCTGTCCAGCTCAACAACAGTCTCTGTAAAGTTGGAATCTTTCACGGAGGGCTGAAAAGCTTTGAGAACGGGTTGGAGTGGCCGGGTTCAGGACAGACAGACACACTGAGTGGGGAGGAGAGGTGTGTCAGGGTGCTGCGTGTTGAAATTGCAGCGAAGCTGAGACCGTTGGGTAAGACTGAATGACTGTCACAATGTAGAGGGGTAGCACAGAGGACTTAGTGGCCCCCGGCTGACACTTTTATTTTTCCTGTGGTGCCTGGGACAGAACTCAGGGCTTCCTATGTGCCAGGCGAGGACTCTGCCGCTGCGTCATACCCCAACCCAAATCAACATTTTTCTACAATCCTAAGGCATCCTCAGAGTGCTAAAAGCAATGTGAAGAAAGAATAGGAAATATGTGAATGGGGTGCCCAGCTAATGGAACCAGAGGGCTGGCCCAGGTTAACGGACTCTGTATAAGTCACATGAAATGCCCTGAAACTTAGCTGGAGGTCAGAGGGATGTGTGTCTCTGCGTTTCTTCACTGACACCATCCAGCAACTAGAGCAAGGTTTAATTGAGGGCTGAGAAAAGAAAACCTTGCTCTTCTTAAATGAGCAGAGGGCCTCCTGGATTGGGGAGGGAGTACCAAGGGGCAGACAGGGCACCTCAGCCTTTGGATCTAAGGGCATTTGTTGGACCAGGTCTTTGTTTTGTTCCGGCCAGGCACTCTGGTGAAGGCATCCTGGGAATTTGGCCTGCAAACAGAAAGGGCATTTCCTTGTGTGGATTTCCTGTTTAGGTCTGTGTAGAAACCCAAAGACTGGCCAGCCTCATAAATCCCCTAGACATTACTGGTGTGGACACTCTGGCTGGATGCCATGGGAACACTGCCCAAAAATAGAAAGGAGAGAGACACATTCACGCTCTGAATGTCGGGTGGGCTTCAGGCTCCCTGTTTGCCAGTCCCAGACAGAGGGGGTTGGACTAGAGGAGATGAGCAGCAGGCTCTCTCCAGCTTTGAAGTTCTCAGATTCCATTTCCTTCTTGAGGGTCACGGGGCAGCTCCATCATGGGAGGCACCTGAAAATTTACCAAAGAAAAGCATGATAAAAGTCACCTGAAGCAACAGGAAATTGCCCTACATGTCTTTTTGAAGGTATTTTTGAACTCTGGTATTTCTCAGACTTTCCTAAACACTTAGGGTATTCCACAAATGACAACCCCCAGCCTGAGGGAGTACTGTGTAGTCTCGAGGCTAGGTTTTGACCTAGCAAGGTGATGAATGAGGTATTTGTTGAGGAGACATGGCCCATTTCAGGGATCCTCCCCTCTCCCTGTTTTCTCTCATTTTCTACATATGTTCAAATCACAGTTTGGCTTTTTTGTTTTTTTGTTTTTTTGTTTTTTTGTTTTTTTCGAGACAGGGTTTCTCTATGTAGCTTTGCGCCTTTCCTAGAGCTCACTTGGTGGCCCAGGCTGGCCTCGAACTCACAGAGATCCGCCTGGCTCTGCCTCCCGAGTGCTGGGATTAAAGGCGTGCACCACCACTGCCCGGCCACAGTTTGGCTTTTAGAGTTGTTGCCTTGATGGAAGAAGCCATGTTTTCATACGTACTCTGTGGCTGAACGCAGATTCGGAGGCGGACTCCACTTGGAGACTGATCACTTGAGGAAGGGATGGAGCCAGTGCTACCGTTTAGATTATCAGTGCCCCTCAAAGAACTAGGTGTTAAAGGCTTGCTCCCCAGTTTCTGGGGCTATCGGGAGGCAGTGGAACCTTCAAAAGACGGGTAATGTGAGGAAGTGGGGTCCCTATGGATTGTGGGACTCTGGCAACACCCTTTTTCTCTTTGGCTTTCTAGTAATTAACTCTGTCTTACATTCCGGCCACAGTGAATGACCTTCATTCAGGCCCCAAGCGCTGGGGCCAACCAACCTCTGAAACCTTGAACCAAAATCATTGTTTCTTTTTTTAAAAAATTGATTTCAAGCTTTTGGGATAGCGATGAAAAACCGCCCAGCACCGGCAGGAGGGGGATTTCTCCTGGAAGTGTTGTGGTCCCTTGAGGATCTTCTCTCGTGGTCCTGATGATACTGTTTTCTTCATTTATTTTGCTCATTTATCCTCATTTGTGCCCCTTAAAAAATGGCCATAACTAGCCAGGTGGTGGTGGCGGCGGCGCAAGCCTTTAATCCCAGCACTCGGGAGGCAGAACTAGGAGGATCTCTGTGAGTTCGAGGCCAGCCTGGTCTACGGAGTGAGCTCCAGGACAGGCACCAAAACTACACAGAGAAACCCTGTCTCAAACAACAACAACAACAACAACAACAACAAAAGTCATAGCTATGATTTCCTTACGGGGAGGTGCTGAAGTGATACTGGACCACGTTAAGTCTGCGATTAATTGGATTTTCTACTTAAACAAGAGCAGACCCATTCATTATACAGCAACATTTCCCAAGACAAGACAGATCACAGAAATCAGCAGCGATATATTCTCAGTTCTCTCAGGTGCGAATCTGTCTATGAGCTGCAGGCCCTCAGACCTGTTCTCGAAGGTCTAATACAGCAGCAAAGGAGACTTGCTTCCAGGGTCCCGTTCTTGGCATACCAGTTGGAATTATCATTATTATTATTATTTGGCTTTTAAAGACAGGGTTTCTTTGTGTAACCTTGGCTGTCCTGGAACTAGCTCTGTAGACCGGGTGGCCTCGAACTCACAGAGATCTGCCTGCCTCTGCCTCCCGAGTGCTGGGATTAGAGGCGTGAGTCACCACTGCCTGACATCGGTCGGAATTTTTGGTAGCAACCGTGTAAATCTCAAGTGGGAAGTGGATTTACTGGAGAAATGTTACTTTGCTCTCAGAATCCATGGGAAGGCCAGGGGACCAGCTGATACAAATAAATGACTAGGGGTTTCTAAGACAGTTCCCTGGGGGAAAGGCGCAGGTCACCACGCCTGACAACACAGGCAGATTTTTGGAACCCACATGGTAGGAGATAACTGACTCTTATATTGTCCTCTGACCTCCACACATGTGCATGCACACACACAATACATGTTCTCATTTTCATTTTTAAAGAAAAAGACAATGAGTGATCAGGAGAACAATCTGGCCACAGAGATACTGCCACCAGGGCTGTCACTGCTGGACCTTGGCCATCATGTTGCTGGTCCCTGGCACCCTGTATATTCATCACAAAGCTGCCTGACGTACTGTTCCTCTGACACAGCCACCACAGATGACTTCTGCCTCCCCAGGGGCATCATCATGTCCTAGCAGGGCCTCCGACCAGCTGAGCACCAGCGATGCGCTGGTTTCTGAGTTTCTGGGCAAGAGGAAAGCTTGATGCCTTCTTTGCCTTCTAAAGTGGTAATGGAATCCTACTTCTCCTTTTCTGGGTCTTCCTTACAAAGGAGAAGGACATTTAAAGACTGGGTGGCCAAGAATGACCAGTGTGCATATTTACGTACCGCAGTCTCCCAGTACCCACACTTTCAGTTACTTGTGGTCAACCACAATCCAAAAATAAAAAGTGGAAAATCCTAGAAATAAACAGTTCATATATTCTAAGTAAACCTTGTTATGATACATCATATTCTGTTTCAGTATTAGATATAATTGCTATTTATTTCTGTTCCTAATAAACTTTATTATATGTGTGTGTGTGTGTGTGTGTGTGTGTGTGTGATTCAGTGGTACCTGTGGTTTAGGTATCACTTAAAGAGCAGTCACATGGCAAGGCAGAGCACCTTCAAAGGCAGACTCCTGTGTTAATGCACCTTCAAAGTAGCCTTTCCCTTTCAGTTAAGCTTCATGGTGCAAACTGAGCATGCCCAGAAGCATTCCTGTCCATCACTTTAATCTCTATGATTGTAAACTGAACATGCTTAGGAATGGAACGGATCCATCCCTGTATGAATATATATAGGTCCTCTCCCACACTTTCCTTGCCTGCTGAGGGTTATACATCTCTGTTTGCTCAGTTACAGCTTAGTTATGCTTATATTGGTTTTGGACTCACCAAGACATGGATTCATCATGTTCGGCTACACAAGAGCTTGGAAAGGCAAGGCCCAAAGCAGACCAACTGTGTTCAGCAGTGGACCTCCTCTGAAAAGTGATACATGGTGTGGCTTCTCTTCCATCCCCATTGCTCATGTGGAAAAGACTCCATTTTCATGTGGTTGAAAATGCACTCTTTGGAAGAACTGACCTTGCTTAATGAAAATCATACTGAACTATAAACTAAGAACTGCTTTATTTTTGTTTGTTTGTTTAGAACAGCTAGAAGGCCAGTTTGTCAGCCACATGGACAGCTGACCAGGGGAAACGAAGGAGTAACAGAGTGCTTGGAAGATTGTTTTTCTTCCTTTAATGAATGCAGAGTTTAGAGAAGCCCAATAAATAGACTGGCGCTACCCCAGGGAAGGGTCTGTACGTGCAGGGAAGGGAAAGGCGTGGAAAATGTAAACATGGATCCTTTTATTGACTTCCTTCTTTGGGAACATATCTTTTGCTTGTAAATGTCCAAACACTGTGGTAGAGTCCAGAGACCAAAAAATGAAGTTCAAGGACAAACTTGGTATTACTGTGGCCCCGGCTGGATTCATAGACACCAAATATAGATGCAAACCTAGTCTGTGCCACTGGGAACTAGCGGGTTGGCCACTTGAGAGTGGAATCTTAGGTGTGGAAGTGCAAGCTGGTGGTTACTGCATGAGAAAAATCCCTTTGTTTTGGACTGGATCGGGATCCATTCACCTCAGGGTGAGGTACAATTTGAGAGTTTTGTTTGGGACCCCGTTTTTTTTTTTTTTCAAGACAGGGTTTTTCTGTGTAGCTTTGTGCCTTTCCTGGAACTCACTTGGTAGTCCAGGCTGGCCTCGGACTCACAGAGATCCGCCTGACTCTGCCTCCCAAGTGCTGGGATTAAAGGCGTGCGCCACCACCGCCCAGCGGGACCCTGGTTTTATGTAATCTCAGTGTTATAATAACTTTTTAAAAATATTGATCTGCAGTTTTCATGGTTGTTTTGGGTCTTTTGAGGATCATCAGTATATTCATAGAGGAGGGGTTTTTCCTCCCCTCTCTCCTTCCCTTCATTCCATAGGTTCACAGTGTAGCCCAGGCTGGCCTTCCTGGCACCATCCTCTTGTCTCAGCTCCTCAGTGCATCATCACACCCAGCAGGAAATGGATTCTGAGCCTAGGTCATTAGATTCTTCAGTTAGGGGCCAGGAATATGCTTCCCAGAAATGAAAACAAGAAACCAAATCAGGGGCTGGAGAGAGAGTGCAGTGGTGGAGAGCACAGGCTGCCCTTGTAGAAGACCAGGGTTCAAGTCTCAGCACCCACATGGCAGCTAACAACTGTCTGTAATTCCAGTTCCAGGGAATCTGGCACCCTCACACAGACATACATGCAGGCAAAACACCAATGCACATGCTAAAAAAAAAGCAAAAATAAGAAACCAAATCAAGTCTATGTCTTTGGGTCGGACATATTCCTACAGGGTTGATGTGGGTTCTTGTTTATTCTAGGAGTACAAGTTAGAAGCAGAAGATTGGGTCTAAGCATGGAGATAGTTCTGTACTATAGTATGGCTGTGTGCAGGAGGCCAGCCACCTGGGCCTGAATCCTCACTGCAGTCAAATTTCATTGACCAGACAAGGTTTAATGACCAGTGTGACAGAATGTCCAGGTTATAACTGAAAAACCATTAAGGACTCAAGGGATCTCCTGGAATAGGAGGCCGTTGATTCCTAGGAAAGTTGAGATAAACTTCATGGCGCCTCTCCTGAACTTTGTATCTTTGTGAGGAAATCTCTGAAGGGACTGAGGCATGAGGGTGGGAACAATGTGGAGGGGACTTTTCTGTATGACAGTGGGGACAGTTGGTAGGTAAAGCAGACTATAATTTTTAGTGTCATTGCATCTTTGGCTGTGACTAGCCCATGAGTAAAGAGCATATGTTCTCAAGAAAAGTTACAGATTGCAGGACAAGACGTTTACCTTCTACAGCCCAAGTAAACCCTTAATGCAGTCCCATTTATCTAGAGTGGTGGTTTTCAACCTGTGGGTCATGACCCATTTAGGAGGGTCACATATCAGATCTCTTGATTATCAGATATTTACATTACAATTCATAATAGTAACAAAATTACAGTTATGAAGTAGCAATGAAATAACTTTATGGTTGGGGTCACCACAACATCAGGAACTGCATTAAAGGGTCACAGCATTAGGAAGGTTGAGAACCACTGCTCTAGAGGGGCCTGTGACTCAGAAGATGGCAAGACAAAATGATCAGGGAAACAGATTGTATGAATGTGGCCACATGCTGAGGACAGCCATGGGTACCGGGAGCTGCAAAGAGGCCAAGGATGTTGCCTGCTGGTCCCTTGATCTTGGCCTAGTAAAGCAAAAGTAGTTTCAGATCTTTGAATGTTTGAGAGAATAAATTCATTTTTAACCACTTGTTACAGCAGCTATAGGAAACATTCAGAGGTTGGTCACAACTGTGTCAAGAAAATGGTAGAGATGAAATAAAAAGATGGATCCCCATGACAGGACACTAAGAGCTCCCAAGCAGCCGTTTCTTCCTCCCTTCCTTCCCCCCCCCCTCCCTCCCTCCCTCCCTCCCTCCCTTCCTTCCTTTTTTTCTTTTGGAGACAGGGTCTCACTGTGTAGCCAAGGCAGGCTTCCATCTTGCTGTCCTCCTGCCTCAGCCTCCGGAGTACAGATGTGTACCCCAGTGCCTGATCCCAAGAGAATAGTTCTACTGTGTGGTTTAGTCCTCAGCTCTAGGCCAGCACATGTATAGAAGAGTGGGTAGGGGAAAGGACTTTGTGATAACATCGACTTTCACACAATGAGATGGGACCTGTAGTGAGTGCTGACCATTATTATTATTATTATTATTATTATTGTTATTATTGGTTTTTTTGAAACAAGGTTCCTCTGTGTAGCCCTGGCTGTCCTGGAACTCACTTTGTAGACCAGGCTGGCCTCGAACTCACAGAGATCCACCTGGCTCTGCCTCCCGAGTGCTGGGGTTATTATTATTTTTAAAGGTGAACACAATCAAATGAAAGCCCGAGCATCTTCATCCTTGGTGTAGGAACCACATTCTAGCCTGTGCCTGTCAATTCTTAAAATTACATGTATTTATTTATGTGTGGGAGTGGGGTATAGATGTTATGTTAGAGAACAACTTACAGAACTTAATTTTCTCTCTTTCTGCCACATGGATCTTAGAGATCAAACTGATGTTTTTAGGCTCGGGGACAGGTACCTCCATCTTATGTTCTATTTTCCTAGCTCTCTATCTTATTTATTTATTTAGAGATGGGGCCTCTCCTGAACCCTGAACTCCTTGATTCAGTTAAAACCAGCTGGTCAGCAAGCCCCAGGGATCCTCTGGTCTCTGCTCAGAGTTGTGTGAGCTGCCATACTCTTGCCTTATACATGGAGGTTGGGGGATTTGAACCTGGATCTTCATGCTTGTGCTGCAAACACTTTACCAACTGAACCATATCTCCAGCTCTGGAAATAACATTTTAATGCTCATGGCCTCAGCACTCACATAGTTCCTGACATACCAAAGGATGGGTTATGGACTGTGGTTTTTTTAAGTTTGAGAATTCTTTTAAGCAAATTTAAATGGTAGGTTTAGCAGATGGTGCCCTGGCTCAGCTCTCCTAGACATGGGTCAGGTCACTGCTCTGGGGCACAGATTTTACAGCCTGGGGTTTTCTAGAATCTTGGCCATAGAAGTCATGGCCATTTGGGCTTCCAAATTCTGATTGTCGCTCTGAAGATACGTTTCCTTTCTTCTGTGGGGCATCCTCCCACCATGGCGTTCTGACCCAACTCTAGGAGGCATCGCTTGACAGAGAAATGAAAGGAGAGCTTTGTGAAGCCAGGGTGTGGTGCTGATCGCAAGTACTGATCGTGACTGGAGCAGATAGCCTAAAATAAAGTTTGGTTGTATAGGAATTTAAAAGAAAAGGACATTTCCCTTTTTCAACATAGACTCTTCTACTAATTTTTGTGGCATTGCTGTCCTTACAACATCAAACATTATAGCCACATTATACTCAGCAGTATCTTAGGCAACAACCACATATGTAAACTACAGACGATGATACCATCGGTGACTCAATATAATTACACCCTTGCTCCTAAACCCTGTTTTTCTATGCATCCAAAGCACACGATAGACATTATTGTATTGCTTTGCTCTCCACTTTTGTGGGGTAGGTATGGAGCAGGCATCACTATTGTCTTCATCTCACACAGAGAAAGCTTTCCTGGGAGTGAGCTGTCCAAAGCCCCACTGGCAATAAGAGTCACTGGAAAGGAAATGGCTGGAGCCGTAATTTAAAAGACAGGACTTCCTGTAGCGGCAACTCCAGGTCCCAGTGCTGGAATATTTCTAACTTCAGGCATCCTCGGAGCAAGAGGGCACAGAGGGCTCATTATTTTCCTTCATTTGTGGATGTATAGGAAGGACTTGAGTTCCAGATAACTCAATGAACTCACTTCAGCAGTGTGCACTGTTGTCTACAGGGGTATTCAGTACGTCCTTTCTTTTCTTTCTTTCCAAGATGGCAGAGGCGTCACAAACACAGCTCCACAAAGGAAAATCCATGGCAGAATCTGGAATACAAATGGGATGCTATAGGAATTTGGTGTTTTGTTTGTTTGTTTGTTTTGTTTTTCCCTTGTATTAGGAGTGATTCCAAGGCAAGGATGTAGCTCGTGGGAACAATGCTTGCCTAGGATGTGTGAGGTCCTGGATCTGACCCCAGCCCCCTCCCCACAAATAAATAAAATAAAATAAAGAAAAGGAGCAGTTATTCTATACTGCTGAAAACTTAAGGAGTTGTAAGGTCCGAGGTTCAAGAACTATCTTTGACAGTTATGTGATTTGGAGAAAGTTTTGTGGGTGCTTTAGTTTCATGGTTTGGCAATTCAGGGGATGGTATGTAGGGTCTTGTCCACGCCAGGCAGGTGCTCACTCCCCAAGCTGCACCCCAGTCCATTTTAAAAAGTTCATTAACCTCTCTGGATTTCACCTTTTCTTCTTTTAAATTGATTTTTATTTACTTAAAGCTTTTCCTTTTTTGAGACAAAGTCTCATTTATCCTAGGCTGGCCTTGAACTCACTAGCTATCCAAGGATAACACTGAACTTCTGATCCTTTGCCTTTGCCTCCCTGGTGATGGGCTTATTATAGGTGTGCACCACCATGTGTGGTTTGTGGAGTGCTATGGTTCAAACCTAGGGCTTCCTGCACTCTAGGCAAGCACTCTACCAATTGAGCTACATTCCTGGTCCTTATTGTCATTTGTTTAAAATCATAAAAACTGATCTATAACATTGTACATATTCATGTGCTGCTTTGATGCATGTGTTGCGTAATGCACAAGTGAGAGCGACCATTGTTTTCTCGTTTCTTATTTCCTTCTCAGGAGAATATACAATGTATTTTCTTCTACCGTTTTGTTGTTCTTAATGTTGTTAAGACTGAGTCTCACTCTGCAGCCCACCCCGGCTTCAAACTTACAACAATTCTCCTGCCTCGGCTCCTCCGAATTACAAGTCTGAGGTATTACTCCCAGCACCTCTGTTAAAATAAGAAATTCCTCTTTTCAAATAAGGAATATTATCATTATCTTTGGTCACGTTGCTGTGTAATGGCACACCTGCACTTACTTATCTTGTCTAGCTTAATACTTACTGACTGGCTTTTCTCATCCCCCTGCCTCATTTTTCTTGTCTGTGCAATGGACACAGTATTTCCTCATCCAATGGCTATGATGATAAAAGGAGACTATATATGTAAAATGCTTTCTAAATAGTAAAATACTATAAAAACAAGATGTTATGTATATTGAACTACCACAACCACATGCTCTAATATAGGTTGTATTTTCTG
Organism: Peromyscus aztecus; assembly: GCA_902168405.1. Classification (NCBI taxonomy): domain Eukaryota; kingdom Metazoa; phylum Chordata; class Mammalia; order Rodentia; family Cricetidae; genus Peromyscus; species Peromyscus aztecus. The sequence continues at coordinate 22,872 of CABHPQ010165882.1, read as the reverse complement.
TCTGGGATGCCTATTCTTTTTTTTTTTTTTTAATTTAGAAATTTATTCTGTTTAATCCACAAGCTTTATATAGCTTTAGTTAAAAAATAAAATAAAATAAAACAAGTGAAACCAAGACACTATGTCCAAGTCCCGGCCCTCCCAGCCTGCCAATGGAAGAGCTCTTCAGTTGTGTGTACCAATTCGAAGAGTAAGGAAAAAAAATATGGATGGGAGCCATGAAGTTTCATAAAACAAATTTATCTAACTGAAGGGTCCTTACTGGGTCAGATAAATTGTCTTTACAAAAGAGAGGAAAAAAAGGGGGGTGGGGGAGGGTGAGAAGGAAAACAAAACAAACCAACCCAAAGAGGACAAAATCCCGGAGTTCTAAATCAACTTGTGAGCTGTCATGCACAGACAGACTCTTCGTAGGATGCCTATTTCTAATGCGCTATCAGTACAAAGAACATTTCTTTAAATCTGTAAATTATTACTTCCTTGAGCAATTAGAAGAAGAGAAACCGAAGTGGGACAAGGAGACCTGGGAAGGCTGGTATATCGCAGTTTAAAGACTGGGAGTACAGAAGGCGTCTAGGTGGCGGAAGTCAAGGTTATATACTCTGTAGAAAGCAGGAAGTGTGGAAAACAGTTTTCCCGTGCCTTCTGCAACGCCGGCCCTTTTGTCCAGAAACTTCGAGGTAAAGAATTCCATAGGCAGCATTTGTGTAATTAATCGTAGCTAGAACTTAGTTGCAGGTAAGCCAGATTCCGCTGGGCCGTGTTATTGCTTCTTCAGCTAAGACGTGCACATACGTAAACCCAGGATCAAGCCCACAGGATTTGAACTCCTAACCTTTACAACATAGGCAGCTCCTTTGGCTACCAGGTGAGCCAACTGGTTCCTGTTTGCCAGGACTTGGAGTTCTTAAAGAGCCCCATTGATTCCACGGCCCCCACAGACTAACACCGAGAAGCCCAAAGGACTATCCATTTTAGATTGAGAGATTCTGGAGCTCTGACTCCACCCCTTACCTCCCCGCCACAGTTCCAGGCTTGCAGCCTCACGGGGAAATCACACTGGAATGCACAGGCCTCCATCTTGCTGAAATGACACTTGGGTTACCAGGAGAAGGAGGGCAATTTTCTTGGACATTCCAAGAATTTCTAGAACTAGAACACTCGCAGTGGGTTTTTGGTTTCATTTTTGGTTCATAAAACTCTCCCAAACAGAGCAGGGACTGCTGGTGTCTCTGGGGGCAGAGCCTCGGCCACATGGGCTGTTTGTCCAGGGGTGGTAATTAAAACCAAAACCCTTTTTTTTCTGGCACGTGTTAACTTTTCTCCAAGCAGTCAGAATTGGACCTCACCCCCTTCTCTGAAGTGATTTAATGATCACATCAGAAGAACAAGTCTCTTAAAATAGAGTCAGACTTCAGCTCCCACAAAGAATTTTAAGTTAGAAAGAAAGAGACTGTCAAGAGGTAGGATTGTTTCCAACATCTGACCGAAAAACATTATTTACTGTGACCTGAAAATGACAAAAATCGGCATAGCCTGTGACATTATGTGACAGGAGTAAAGATGCTCTCTAAAACAATAACAAACAAAATTTAAAATAAAGAAGACCTGAACCTCATTCCCTGCAGGTTTTAAAGATGACCTATGCCAAAATCTGCTTTCTGGAATTTTTTTTAAAAGTCTGGCTCCTGCCATCAGGTTTGGCTGGGAAGAGAAGCCTGGAAGACCGCGGCTTGGAATGTGTGAGCGTTAAACTCAGACAGTGTTCCCTTTATAACAAGCAAGCCTCTGCCATGGCTGCGTACATGCTTTGAGTCTCTTCTTGCGATAGGTCGGAGATAGTGACTGGGTTGGGAGATCTCAGGTTCGCCTCCTTTTGTGCACTGCTCCCCCCTCAAGGCAGGCTACCATGAAGGAATGGCTGAGATGATAGGTGGAGGCCACCCAGCAATTTGGATGAAGAGTCTGGATTAGAAACTTGGAATTTCCACGTCATCCTTCAAAACTTTGCAAACCTGGTCCACAAAAGCAATGTTTTCTAAGGCACTGAAGCCCAAAGGTGCACGGTGTGCCACAGGCATGTGGTGTGCTGGTGTCCTCCCTGGGCACAGGGGCACTATAATGAAATCATTAACACTCACTGGGGGCAGAGTTAGAATTTAAAATTGTTTTACCACGAGTTATTGACAACGTATCCTAATCCAGATAGAGCAGGGAAGTGCTGTTCCCCTAAACCCATTCATGTCAGTGAACAACAGATATAAAATGCAGTGTAAGGTCTATCTCATGTCATATCTCATGTGTCACATCCTTAGCAAATCAGCGACGATTACTGTTGCTGGAGAGCTTCTCTCCAGCTCCCAAGTCCCGCCAGTCTCCAGCTACAAAGTCCTGCCAGTCCCAGAGCCCACTTACAAAATAAACACACAGACTCTTATATTATTTAAACTGCTTGGCCATTAGCTCAGGCCTATCATTGTCTAGCTCTTACTCTTATATTTAGCCCATTTCTATTAATCTATACTTTGCCACGTGGCTCATGGCTTACTGGTACCTTACATCTTGCTTGTTCTGGTGGCGGCTCCAGGCAGTCTCCTGCTCCACCATCCTGTTCCCTCAATTCTCCTCTCTGTTAGTCCCGCCTATACTTCCTCTCTGGCTACTGGCCAATCAGTGCTTTATTTATTAACATATTTGTCATACAGAACATCCCACAGCAGATTACTCATGGGAAACAGAAGGCATTCTCTTTTACAAAACCTGAGAGCACCATACCACATAGAGGAAGCTAAACTGGAAAAGGTATTCCCAGGAAAGAGGCAAATACCGAGCTCGCCATCACAGGGTCTTTGAGCAATGCAGATCTCTGTGCTTCAGTGGGAAGAGAATTCTCCAGAAGGACCCGGGAATGAGCATCACCAAGAACCAGAGGACATCTCCAGGCTGCCTAGAGGAGCCGTGGTGGACTGAGACGCAGAGTTCTCGGCAATGAGTATAAACAACGGGAGTGTGGGATCTGGGACAGCGTGCAGCTCAGAAGATGATCACGGGAGAAACCAAGCCATGGTCAACGGAGCAGGAATGACCAGAAGTGCTCATCATAAAACCAGAGCTCCACTGTATATTATCTACAGTTTCTTGTATCCGTACATTCTGTCTAAGTTAACAATTGATAGCTTTTCTAGGGTGCTTGCACACTCATACTGTGTCTGTGGACCCCATAAAATAATATTAAAACTGTTTCTTTGTATACTGTTAAACATAGTTATTAGGGACTTTGGGGCCCTACCTGATGAGTTAAATCTGAGTTGTCGTCACATGACTTGATCATTTGTTCTGACTGAAATCATACTTGGAAAATCTTTTCTTTTCTTTGGTTTACCCTCTAGGAACAAACAAGCCAACTTCACATTGTTGTAAGAGTCCTACCATCAAAGGAACTGTACTTGTTCCCTCCTGCCCCCATGACAGTGTCCTAAAAACTTCAGTGCCAATGACTACTCTAACTTCCTTTATTCATGCTCAATGTATACAACCCAAATCTGATGCTTTATTCATTACATTTGTTTATTCACTTCACCGTCAGTGTACAAGTGAAGGATGTGAGACAAGAAACTTTATGTGTTAAGACCTGAAACACTTCAAGGGACTAGAGTGCTGTAGATAGAAAAATGACAGAAGGTGAAGCTAAAAAACTAAAATAAGCCAGATGTGGTGAGGTATGCCTTTAATCCCAGCACGTGGGAGACAGAGGCAGGTAGAACTCTGAGTTCAAGGCCAGACTGGTCTACAAGATGAGATCTAGGCCAGTCAGAGCTACATAGTAAGGCTCTGTCTCGTTCTGATTTTAGTGGAATGGCTTTGAGTTTCTCTCCATTTATTTTGATATTGGCTTTCGTCTTGCTGTAAATTGCCTTTATTATGTTTAGGAATGTTCCTTGTATTCCTGATCTCTCTAGGACCTTTATCATGAAGGTGTGTTGTCAAAGGCTTTTTCAGCATCTAATGAGATGATCATGTGTTTTTTTTTCTTTCAGTTTGTTTATATGGTGTATTACATTGATAGATTTTCATATGTTGAATCAGCCTTGCATCCCTAGGATGAAGCCTACTTGATCATGGTGGATAATTTTTTTGATGTGTTCTTGGATTCGGTTTGCCAATATTTTATTGAGTATTTTTATATCAATGTTCATGACAGAGATTGGTCTGTAATTCTCTTTGTTGCATCTTTGTATGTCTTTGGGTATCAGGGTAACTGTGGCCTCATAAAAAGAGTTTGGTAATGTTCCTTCTGTTTCTATTGTGTGGAACAATTTGAAGAGTATTGGAATTAGCTCTTCTTTGAAATTCTGATGGAATTCTGCGCTGAAACCTTCTGGTCCTGGACTTTTTTTGGTTGGGAGACGAAAGAAAGAAAAAAAGAAAGAAAGGAAGGAAGGAAGGAAGGGAGGGAGGGAGGGAGGGAGGGAGGAAGGAAGGAAGGAAGGAAAGAATAAAATGAACTTTAATCATGTATATACATGCTTGAAGGCCATAGAATAGTGCTTTAATTTTAATTAAATGCAATGGAGGTTGGAGTATAGCCCAGTGGTAGTGTAACGTGAATCTTAAAGGGTCTTGTTAATAAAAACAAACTCAGAGCCAGGTATTGGGGTGAATGCTGGAAGATCAGAGAAGCAGAACAAGCCACAGCTTCCTCACCTCACCAATTCCTCAGCTGATCCTGTTTCCTCAGACTGGAAACTTCTGTGTCCTCATCCAAATGGATCTCAGCTGAATTGCTGCTCAAAAGCCTAAAGCTTAACCAGCTTAGTTCCTGGTTTTCACACCTTATTACTTTTCTGCTTTCTACCATTACTTCCTGGGATTAAAGGCGTAAATCACCATGCCTGGCTGTTTCCAATGTGGCTCTGAACTCACAGAGATCCAGATGGATCTCTGCCTCCAGAAGGCTAGGATTAAAGGTGTGTGTGCCATCATTTTCTGGCCTCTATGCCTGCCTAGTGGCTGTTCTGTTCTCTGACCCCAGATAAATTTATTAGGGTGCACAATATATTGGGGAATACAGTATCACCACAGTGCTAGAGTACTTGCTTATTGTGAGTGAGACTCTGGGTTCCAGCCTCTCAATGTGAATGGATGAATGAGTCATTGCAATGAGAAACTAAGGAAGGCTTAAGGTTGTTCTCTGAAGTCTCTCTAGCCAGAGTGTGTGTGTGTGTGTATGTGTGGGAAGCACAGGAGGGAGGGCAGAAGAGATTGGGACGGGGCTTGGGAGCTCAGTGGCAATAGTCTATTGGAGAGATGATGGGGTGATGGAGAGGTACAGTGGCAGTAGTCTATGGGGAGATGATGGGGTGATGGAGAGGTACAGTGGCAGTAGTCTGTGGGGAGATGATGGGGGTGATGAAGAGGTACAGAGAGTTGAGAAGCATTTTGAAAGTGGAATCAATAGTATTTTGTACCAGCTGACTTTATGGGAAGAGAACTTTACAAAAAGATCCCTGGTAGTCTGGGACTTCAGCAAATGAACAGCCAGAAGGGAATTCTGTTTAGACAAAGGAGATGAGAGGAGGAGGAGGAGGAAGAGGAGGAGGAAGAGGAGGAGGAAGAGGAGGAGGAGCAAGACTTCTGCTTCAGAAAATTTAAATATGAGTTGTTGAGATATTTGAGCAGCCAGTTGGCGTACATCAGCCTGGAACTCAGAAAACGGGTCTGGAATGGAGATAAATATGCATGTGTTAATAGTACTTGACAGTATTCGAGGCTGCAGGACTGGGTGAGATCATACAGGGCCAAGTGTGGAGAAAAGAGAAACGTGCTCCAGAGAGACACCTCTGGAGGCAGAGCTAAGGAGAAAGGCCTGGCTCTGTGCTTTCATTAGCCCAAGCCTAGGAGAAAAGAGGACATGAGGACTGCCATGGTGTTTCAGTGGTGGTGCAAATCGCTACACTAAATCCCTCTGAGGTTAAGTGGAGGTCTGGAGAGAAGTGGATTTGGTACTGTAGCCATTTTATGTGTTGAAACTGACTCTTACCAGCCCAGAGAACCAACTGTGGGCAACTCTTCTCAATTCTGTAAACAGTAATGACAAGTTGATAGCTTGAATTCAGTCATGGTGGGAGCATTTGCATCATGGAAATTGGCAAACACTTCCACAAGTTTTTGGTTGTTTTTGTTTTTCTTTTAAAAATTTGGCTTTAGTTTTATTTATTTAGTGTATGAATATTTCATCTGCATGTATGTGTATGTACCACATGGGTGCCTGATACCTGAGGAGGTCAGAAGAGGGCATTAGATCGCCTGGAGCTGGAGTTAAGATGGTTGTGAGCCGTGATATAGGTGCTGGGAACAGAACCTGTGTCCCCTGGGAGCGCATCAAGTGCTCTTGACCTCTGAACCATCCGTCCAGCCCCCCTTTTTCTTTTTGGCATCTGTTTATCGAACATGCACCGACATTCATGTGTAGCACAGCTCCATTTGTGAGGAGGAGGGGCATGGGCCTTCTTGATCTATCAGGTTCCATCAGAACGTTTCAAAAGATTTTCCATGGGTCTAAGTCCTCTTCAAAGGGGCCAGCTGGGTGTCTAAACTTCCTTTGAAGTGGGATTTTACCTTTGCCACAGAATTCTCCACAGTCTTAGCCCATTAGTGACTAACCTTCACAAATTTGATGCAGACCAACGGGGGGAGAAAAGATTCAGTGTGGTCATCTGAAGAATGTCTCCAACTCTGAGATGCTATAATTCTGCCAGGGCTGCAGAAATTCCAGGAAGTATAAGCAATAAACCACATTCATTTACTCCTGGGCTTGTTTACATGGCTAAAAAAAATCATTAGGAAATTCCAGAACTCAGGGACTAAGAGATTTTCCTCAGTATTTTTCTTTTTTTCTTTCTTTTTTTTTTTTTTTTTTTAAAAAGTGCTGTTCTATAAAGATTAGCTTGAAGGTAAAAAGTTTAATATTTTCAATACCATAACAACTGAATTAGATCATTTGGTAAGCTAATTGGATAAGCAGATGAAAGACAAAATTATTTAAAGAACTATTGCTTTTTTTTTCTTCTCAGTGCTGGGGATGGAATCCAGGGCCCCCCACATCCTAGGCAAGCATTCTACCACTGAGCTGTACTCCCAGCCCGAGAACCATTATTCTTGACTACATGTGCTTATTAAAGAATTGCTTGTTTATGAAATAATATTCTAGATTGTGCTGTCATCTGAAGGGGAGCTAAGGATAGTACCGAAGGCTTGCAGACACTGCCATCTGCCAATGGAGTCTAGGCAGCCCTGAAAATTTGCTCTTTGACACATCTTTACTCCAAACATGCAGCAATGATGAAGTTTATCAAGATTAAAATTTAAATAAACAGTTCTGTAGTTCAAATCTGGAACAGAAACACAAAGCTGTGAGCTGAGCGGAAGCCACAAGCTTATGGGATTCTGGGGCTGGAACCAGGCAATATTAACTAGAGTTTGGCTCGTCCCGGGGAAATGAAAATCAAAGAGCTGCTTGCCCAGATGGGAGACTGAAGCCAAGCTCACTGCCTGAAGCCACAGGAAAGGCAGGCTTCTCCTGCTCATGAAAGCAGGCTGAAAGAGTTATCACCGCCCAGGGCCGCAGCATTAGCCAACCTTGGACTTAATGGACAGGGAGAACACAGCTACAACCTGTGACCAGCAGGAAGGGTAGCCCAATCTGTCCTCAGTGTCACCGGGGGTGGGGCTTTGGAAACACCATTAGTAGGTTGGAGTCGGAATGGAAGCTTCCTACAGCCAAGTGTGGAATGAAGGCAAACTCCAAATCCACTACACACAGAGGGGAAAGTGTGAGGGTATTAGAGGGACAGAAGGGGGGAGGGAGGGAGGGAGGGAGGGAGAGAGAGAGAGAGAGCATATTTAAGCCCATTTTCTAAGTGAGCTTCTCAACCAAATTCAAAGCTAAGAAAGCCAACAACAAAGAACTCTAAGAACATGCATTTACTCCTTGTCTTAGTCACTGTTCTGTTGCTGTGAAGAGACACCGTGACCAAGGCACTCATAAAGCATTTAACTGGGGGCTGGCTTACAGTTTCAGAGGGCTTAGTCCATTGCCATGGTGGGGGAGCTTGGAGGGAGCAAGGCAGCACTCATGATTTTTATTTTAATGAAATAGCGAGAGCTACATCCTGATCTACAGGCAGAGAGAGAGAGAGAGAGAGAGAGAGAGAGAGAGAGAGAGAGA
>CABHPQ010165882.1:0-14635 GCA_902168405.1 Peromyscus aztecus | reverse complement strand
CTGGGCCTGGGTCTGACATGGGCTTTTGAAACCTTAAAGCCCACCCCCAGTGACACACTTCCTCCAACAAAGCCACACCCACTTCAACCAGGCTACATAGTCCTTCTAATCCTTTCAAATAGTTCTGTTCCCGGGTGACTAAGCATTCAAATACATTAGCCTATGGGGGCCATTCTTATCCAAACCACCACACTCATGTTGGAATTAATTTTAAGGAATAACCTGAGGAAAGCTTTAGATATGCTGAAAATGTGCATGAGACATATGAAGGAGCTTCTGGAGTGGTGTGTGGTGGCTCCTGCCTGTAATCTATAATCTCGGCACTCAGGAAGCAGAGGCAAGAGAGCCACAAGTTCAAGGCCAGCCTGCTCTGCTCTAAACAGTGAGTTTCAGGTCAGATAGCACTGTGTAGCAAGGCCTTCTCTCTCTCTCTCTCTCTCTCTCTCTCTCTCTCTCTCTCTCTCTCATTCACACACACACACACACACAGATACATACACACATGTGCACATGTACAGAAAGTTGGGAGAGAGGCATGGAAAAATAACTTCCATTAAGCAAAGCAAAGCATTATAGGAAAAAATTCAGTGAAACCAGAATAGATTGTGAAAAGAAATACACACTCATTAAAATAAAAATCCAGTAGATAATATGAACTATATATAGACTGAAAGTAGTTTTAAGAGAAAATTAGAAAATTGATGATAATGCTGAGACTTTCACCGTGGAAACAGGGCAGAGAGACCGAGAGGAGCAGTGAGCAGGCTGGAGGGTCATTGACAGGCTGTGACGTGTGTTCACCGGAGTTTCAGAGATGGGAATGAAGGGAATTACAGAAAAGCAATATCTAAAGAGATCAGAGTGAGTAATTTTTTTTATAGTTGAAAAAAGAACCAAGGGACCAGAGAGATGGTTCAGCAGTTAAGGGCACTTGTTGCTCTTGCAGAGGACCTGGGTTCAGTTCCTAGCACCCCCATGGTGGCTTATAATCATCTATAACTGCAGTTCCATGGGAACTGATGCCCTCTTCAGACCTCTGAAGACACAAGACATGCACATGGTGGCAAGCAAAACACTCACCACATAAAATAAAATAAATGAATCTAAACTGATTTAAAAAGAGAAATGAGGGTTAATGAGACAGCTCGGTGGGTAAGGGAGTGTGTTGCTCAAGCATTAGAACAGTTTGAAGTCTTAGCACCCGCGTGAAAAACCAATGTGACCACATGTGTGGCTACAACCCAGCACTATGGGGCAGAGACAGGCTTGCTGGCTGCCAGCCTAGGCCCAGTTTCAGTGAGAGACTATCTCAAGGGTAGAAGGCAAGGAGTGGAGGAACAGGACATCCAACATCCTCCTTCAGCATTTGGGGGCAGGAACCCACGTTGTGCACAGGCACTTCACACACACACACACACACACACACACACACACACACACACACACATGAGATCTCATGTAGAACTCCAAGTAGAATAAATATTATAAATCTATACATCTCAGTGAAATTATACAGCATTAAAGATAAAGAGAAAAACGTAACAGCCATTATAGGGGAGAGAAATGAGAATCTGACTGATTGCTGACATCCCCTTGGCAAAATTTGATACCGGAAGACAATGAAATGTGTCTTTTACAGTGCCAAGGGAAAGTAACGGATAACCTGAAATTGATTTTTTCACCTTTACCAATAATTATTCAATTGTATGGGCTAATTAAAGGCAAAAACAGGTCAAGCAAAATGAATGAAATGGAAGACCACCAGGAAGACAGGAAGGTAACGTTAAAGGTTTGATCTAGTACACATCTTGAATACATACAATACCCCAAATGTGCAAAGAAAATATAGTCCTTTGTTTTCAAGTATATCTAGAACTTTTATAATAGAAAATTTTCACATGTAAGTTAATCTTAGCAAAATTTTTTTAAAAAGCTGGTATCATACAGACTATAATGTGGTTATAATTCAATTGAATTAGAAATCAATACTAAGGATATAATTTAAATTGTCACACCAGTGAATCTTAAAAATTTCACCCAGGTATTCGAGATTAAAAAGGAAACTGTGGGGGCTGAGAGTACAGCCAGCACAGTGGCAGAGGGCCTGCCGGGTGCTCATGTGAGGCTCCGTACTGAACACAAAAGAAAACCCAACAGAAAGCAAACAGTTTCAAAAGAAGTTGGACATGGGGGTGCGTGCCCACAACTCTTGCCCTCAGGAGGCTAAGGAAGAAATCACAATGACAATCACTCAAACATTTATAAGTAAAAATATTTAGAAATGAGAGAGAGGCACTGGCAAGATGTCTCAGAAAGTAAAGGCCCTTGGTCACACAAACTTGGAGACCTAGGTTCAAGCCCCAGGACCGGTATAAAGATGAGAGGAGAGAACCAACTTTACCTACAAGATGGCACATGCCACTGCCCCCTTCATCATGGGCACATGCACACACACACACACACACACACACACACACACACACACACACAGAAATACATTTTTAAAAATTATGAAATGAGAGACATAAAGAATCTAAAGTGTATGCCCTAATTGTACTTGTTAAGAAAACAAGGTTGGAAACAAGTTCTTTCAGGAAAACAATGGGGTAGCAATAAACGTAAAGAATGAAGAAAAATCCTATTAGTTTCCAAGGGCCCCCATAATAAATTACCACAGGTGGAGGGCTTAATGCAACAGACGTTTGTTGTCTCGTAGTTCTAGAGCCCAGAGTTTGATATCAAGGTGTCTTCTGGGTCCTGCTTCCTTGCCAGGACCTCGGGAAAGAAATACTCCATGCCTCTCTCACAGTTTGTGGAACTTCATAGTTGCAGGAAACCTTTGGCTTGTAGCCCCATCATTCTAACTCTGTCCTGTCGTGGTCTTCTCTCTCCACGTGTTCTTACATCCTCTTACTTCTGTGTCCACATTTCTCTCCTTCCTCCTCCTCCTCCCCCTCCTCCTCCTCCTCCCCCTCCTCCTCCCCCTCCTCCTCCTCCTCTTCCTCCCCCCCCCTCCTCCTCCTCTCTTTCTTCTTCTGTGATTAGATAAACCTTGGGCCTGGCACATGCTAGTAAATGTTCTGCTACTGTTTTTAGATATTTTGTGACATTCATTTATATCGTGTGTGCATCATATATGCATGCTCATATGCCTACACAAGCCACTGTGGAGGTCAGAGGACAACTTTCGGGAGTCAGTTCTCTCCTATCATGTGGATCCCAGGGATGAACTCAGTTGTCAGTCTCGGCAGCAAGCAGCTTTACCTGTGAGACATCTTACACCTTTTCTCATGAGGATATCAGACATGTTAGATTAGGGGCTCACCATATTCCAGTTTGAGTGGACCCTGATTTAACCAATTCTATCTGGGGAAGAAAAATCTAACACGAATACAGAATTTTTTAATAAGTCTAGTGAAGAACAAAACAAAAGGATTCAAGTAGACATCAGGAATCATGAAGGTGGTCCATGTCTATACAGTCAGGAGTCACTGTACCATGAAAAGGATGCTAGGAACACCTTGAGTATTTATAGCTTCTCAACCAATAAGAGAAACTAGAAAACATGAATGATTTTCTTTCTTTCTATTTGAGACAGGGTCTCACATAATCCAGGCTGGTCTTGAACTGTGTGGCCAAGGCTGGTCTTGAACTCCTGACCCTTTTGCCTCCACTCCACACTCAGAGTACTTGGATTATAGGTATGTACCACTGTACCCAGATTAATAAATGCTTCTCTTTAAAATATGAGTTGACAGTTTTGCCCAACATCTGAGGGTTCTTTGGTCATTGTTTTGATTATTGGAGATCTGGGGATCAGCTTTGGAATGTTATGTATGCTAGGCAAAGTTCTCTGACACTGAGGTACACCCCTAGCCAGTAGCGTCTAGTCAGAATCAATTTAAGCTGAAATACCACAGTTAAGAATCAGCATCTCAGGGCTGGGGATGAACACAGTGCAGAGTTCTTGATTAGTATGCTCTAAGCCCAGGTACTATCTCTAGGACCGCCACAAGACAAAAATCATGTCTTGCCAGATGTTGACTTCTGTCTTCTGGTCCTTGAGCTGTAGAAAAATGAGGCAGAAGGGAGCTTGCAATTGAATCATAAGGATTTTGTCAAACAAAAGTTCATTCTACTCACTGGAGTATGGTGCCGAAGGATTTACGTTAGTTTCACAGAGTGAGGATAGTCACCTGTAGTGATATCTCATCTTGAGAAGCTGCATGGTTGAATTTAAGGGACATGCACAAATATAGATGTGGACTCAATATACAATTCACATTTATTTTTAAGCCAACTTGTGTCCATTTTGAAGGGAATAGCACATCAAGCTATTTTAAAGATCTTGGATGGTAAGTAACTCTCCATGACTCTATTTAAAACAGTGATGGGCTCACATTGGATCTCATTTTCAACATTTTAGAAGCAAAAATGACTGGAAAAGGTGCTAATTGTCAGCAGTGACCCATTGGGCTAGAAAAAGATTCTGGGAAGTCTTAATTCTAATCATTAGGCAAATACTTCGTTATATTTGGACACACCAAACACATATTTGCACTTACACAAGTATTTCAGTGTGGTTATGAAAATACATAGAGGAGAAATAATAATGTGACCGCTGACAGATCTGTGGGACAGCTGCAGACTGCAAATATTTCTTCTCTATGTATATTCATATCCAATAAGAGATAAAGATCTGCAAGCCCGCTGAGCTGGTATTTCACTTATGCACTGTTTTCTGTCTGCTTCTTAGCAAGGGCCAGCATGTTCCACATCTGAGCTGCCCTCTCTTCCCACCTCTGGGTCTGGCTTCACTCCTTCCATGTCAGCTTAGCTGTTGAGCGGTCTGTCCATTCGTGCCCCCCCTTCAGATTCCGACTTGCTTTCCTTCCCCACTCAGAAATGCCCCATTGCTTTCTTGTGTTCTAGAATATTCTCCTGCTCATGTTTTCTACACTTGGCAGCCTGTTCCCAAAGGAGGGGAAATCAATGACATTATTCTTCACTTCTACTTAAAAACCATATTTAAATGAAAATACAATGGTTCTTTTTTTTTTCCCCTGTGTGTTCTAGTTTTATTTCTGTTTCTGTGATAAAATACCCAAACAAAAAGCACCTCAGGGAAGAAACGGGTTTATTTCAGCTTACAGTTCCCACTCACCGTCCACGATGGGGAGAAAGTGAAAGCAGGCGCTCAAGGCAGCTGATCACCTTACATCCACAGTAAGAGAACAAAGCAAAATGAACACACCCGTGCGGTCTGCTTGCCCTCTCTCTGCTCAGCCAACTTTCTCTACTCTTAAACACAGTCCCAAACCCAAACCCTGAGGCAATGCTGCCCAGAATGGCCTAGGTCCTCCCACATGCATTTACAATCAAATCAGTCTCCCACAGACATACCCACAAGCCAACTTGATCTAGACACTTCCTTATCAGAGACTCTCTTCCCAGGGAATGCTAAGTCATGGCAAGTTGACATTTAAAACTATCAGTGTGCTTTCTCATATTTGACCCAAACAATCAAGGCATCGCCACAATCCAGCTTTCGTTTTTTTTTTTTTGTGAGGGTGACGTCATCGTCTGCACAATTTTTTGGCTTGCCCTCGAATTAATATCATGCCTAGGTACAAGTTGTAAGAGAGCTGTGCGATGGCTGGGTTCCAGGCTTATGCGCTGTTCCGCTTCCCATGTGCACATCCATCACGGTGCCTTTGCTTTTAACGGCCTCTCCACCTCAGTATTTATTGCTCCTAAAGCTCCTCTTCCCAAATGAAAACCTGAGGACTGGAGCCAAGACCACTCCCAGAGGACATCATTGAACTAGAAATGACCTCTGGACGACTGAGGTCTTCCCACCATACCCCAGCTCAAGGGTCAGCTTCAAAAATGCCCATCTAAGAGACTTTCTTGGAACTTTCTAGTAACCGATCCCTTCTTTGACCTCTTGTATGTTTATTGGTACCCCTCTTTGGAAGTTACCACTCATTTTCACTGTGGTTATTTGTGCACAAGCGCTGTGTCCCCTAAAGGCCTGTGTGTTAAAGGTTGGTCGCTGGAATGGTGCCTTTAGGGGGTGGTGGAATCTTTTAGAGGAGGCCCTACGGTAAGTCTTAGGGTCACTTGAAGAGAATTGTGGGAGTCCAGTCCTTTCCTCTTTCTCTTGGTTCCCTGGCTCACTATGCGGTGGAGTGGTTCTGTTCTGCCACACATCCAAGCCATGAGGTGCTACTTCACCACGGGTCCCAAAAGCAACAGGGCCGATCAGTCATGGACAGAAATCTCCAACACTGTGAGCCTCAATCTACCTTTTCTCTTTATAAGTTGAATATCTCAGTTACTTGTCTTAGTAACAGGAAGCTATCACATGGGTCATATTTTCCTTTCTGTTATTAGGGTCTTCAAGGCCAGAATCTATTTTATTCAATCTTGTGCTTCTCGTATTACCTAACCTTGTATTAGTAGAGGCTCATTATATACTTATTAAATTAATGGAATGCCTCTGGGTTCTGGATAACTTGTGGCCATGGAAAGTATACAAAACCAGGCACAGCAGCATGCCAGTTAGCTTGGAGAATCATTTCAAGCTACGCCTTCATGGCTCTGCCTTCACATTTCTGTGGTTCTGGACTTGGTGTAACGATGAAAATGTTTTTATCTGTGTAACCCAATATGTTACAGCAGCCATATGTGACTGTTGTATGAGACTGAAGAACTGAACATTTAATATTACACAATTTAAATGGATATATATCTAAAAAGTCACATATATGACTACCACATTAGATATCATAGTTCTAGACTATCATGGCACTTTGTGATTTTTGTTGTTGTTGGGTTTTTTTTTTTTTTTTGAGTCTTCTTGTCTTGTTCCTTTGAATTTGCTTGAAAAATTATAGCTTGCTTGCCTGGTAAGACATGGCTTCATCATCCTCCAGTTTCCCAATTCCACGTTCTTCATCACTTCCTAAAAGAGAGACAGGCTCCCAGAGCTTCATGACTGCTCTCACTTCCCCTGGCCCCTGCACTCAGATTTGCTTTGTGAAGTGTAGATATGATGCTGTGTAGGTGGTATGCCATTGTTTACTACTGTTGTTTTTTAGAGCTTTAAGGCCCATGTCTTACACCTGCCCAGTTCCTTCTCGTCCACTAAAATATACCCCCACACCATTTGCTGTTGTTTTGAATCTCAAACTTTTCTTTTTAAAAAAAGATGATTTATTGTTAGTTGGATAGTTTTGTGTATGTGTTTGTATGTGAGGGCATATGCACACACAACACACTTGTGGAGGTCGAAGAGCAGCTTTGGACGGTAGTCCTCACCTTCCATATTGCTTTTGAGGCAGAATCTCTTGTGTTGTTTGCTATGAAGTTGCATACTCCAGGCTAGCTGGAGCTTGAGCTTCTGGGGGGCTCTCATGTCTCTGCTGTCCATCCCTTGGTAGAGGTAGGCCAGTCAGAGGGTCAAGACTATCCTGAGTTATGTAGCCAGTCTGAGGCCAGTGCTGTGGGATGTCTTTCTGTACATGGGAATATGTGTTGCTTTGACTGGCTGATAAATAAAGCTGTTTGGCCAATGGTGAGGCAGAATAAGGTTTGGCAGTACATTCGAAACGGAAGAGAGAGGAAGAAAGGAGAATGGGAGATGCCGCGGGCCGCCACCAGGAGATGCAAGATGTGAAAGAACTGGTAAGCCGCAAAGCCATGTGGAAGACATAGATGAACAGAAGTGGGTTAAGTTGTAAGAGCTAGCTAGCAAGAAGCTTGAGTCATAGGCAATTCAGTTTGTAATTAATATATAAGCCTCTGTGTGTTTACTTGGGACCGAGCAGCTGGGGGACCAGGTGGGACACAGGAAAACTTCCATCTACAATCTAGTTTCAAAAAAGGGTGGGGAAGAGCTCTTTTCTCAAAAGAGCTCTACCTTTCTTCTTTCCTGTTAATATTTAAAGTCAGTAACCCAGTGACGGTTTTCACGAAGGAATTTTCAGAATATGTCATTATCCATTTTTTTATTGTGACCAAGTTTATGAGTCTCATTGCAGAGATTTTACTGGAAAATTGAGAGATTGTGAAGTGCCTAAAACAGAACATTTGGTGGAAATAGGATAAGGATTTGTCTGTATTTTATTTAAAACTTTTTCTCTGTTTTCCTTTCTTCCCCTTCCTTCCTTCCTTCCTTCCTTCCTTCCTTCCTTCCTTCCTTCCTCCCTTCCTTCCTTCCTCTCTGTCTCTCTCTCTGTCTCTCTGTCTCTGTCTCTGTCTCTGTCTCTCTCTCTCTCTCTCTCCCCCCCCACAGGGTCTCACTAAGTAGAAGCTCTGGCTGTCCTGGACCCCTCTATGTAGACCTCGAACTCACAGAGATCCACCCACCTCAGCCTCCCAAGTGCTGGGACTCAAGGCATGCCCCCCCCCCCCCCTTTTCTCTTTAAGGGAGGTTTTTCTTTTCTTTCTTTTTCTTTTTTCCATTTAGGAGATAGGGTGTCACTATGCTGCCCAAGTTGACTACAAATTTCTGGGCTCAAGTGGTCTTCTTGCTTTAGCTTCCTGAGTGTTGAGACTACAGGCTTGCCCTAACACCTAGTTAAAGCAAGCTTTTGGATGCTATCTTTGTGTGTGTGTGTGTGTGTGTGTGTGTGTGTGTGTGTGTGTGTAGGTGTATGAGTTAATCAAATAGAAGAAATTAGTTTTGCCTGAGTCTATGAAAGCATTTTGGTTTACCTTTCCCCTAATCACATGTTAGCAAAATTGTGTTCTTCAAGGAACCCACCTTAGGACCAAGGCCCTGCTGACTGCACCCTGTGTGAGCAGTCAAGACCCACCCAGTGGGTCCTGACGAGCTCAGGCAGGACTCAGTAAATTAATAAGAGCTTCAAAGTTAGAGGGCCAACCCTGGAAATGCTCTCTCTGTGGAACTGTTCTGTGGCCCGTGCTCTGAACACTAGCTCATGGTGTCCAAAGTAAGAAAAGAAAAGAAGGGGTCAGGAGGAAGTGTTCTTGCGGGACAGGAATTTTAGCTGGCAACAGTTAACCACATCTCCCCAGACATTCGACATGTGTTATATAAGGGAACCAATTCCAAGACAAAACAAAAAATAAAACGCTTTGACTGTAAAGTAAAAACAGAACAAATTAGAACTGACTTTCTTTAAATTTTTTTTTAATTTATGTGGGATGGGTTTGTTTAAGCCTTCTTTTTCTTTCTTACTTCCCAACACCACAAAATATAGTATATTATTTCCCCTACTATCTATTGCTCTGCCAATTTTCATACATTAAAAATATGTTTTCAATTTTCTCACAGTGCTTATGAGTTACATGCACACAGGCAGATGGACAATAAATTATTTTTATAGGATTCATCGACTCTAACATTCCTCTGTAGTCAAAGTGGTTCGAAATCTCGAGGCGTTTAGTCCTGATTTGAACTCAGTGCTCACAAAATAAGTGGGTTACAGGTAAAGGTTCTGTTTGTAGGCAGTTTGCCTTTGCCTAGATACATAGTCACCCTGAGCAAATAGCTTCCATCTCATCCCTGTTTATATCAACACCAATGAAGAAAACACACTCTCTAGTCTACACCCACCGCCCAGGGCAGAAGTAGCAGGTGACACTGATCTGCTGATTGTTGATGATGTGGTTATGACATAAAAATATTATCAAAATGCTTATAACGCCCAAATTCTTTTTCTGCTTTGGACTTCTTTCCTGAACTCTAGGATCATAGATACAATTTCCCCTTTGGTGTCTATGATGGTTAATATTCATGGTCAACTGAACACCCAAGAAGGCTTCTGGGCATACCTGTGAGGATCATCTAGCTGAAGGTTAACCTCTGGGGATGCCTGTGAGGGTAAGAAGGGTCCTGCCATTGTGGGCAGGACCATTCCCTGAGCAGGAGATTCTGGACTGTGTAAACTGGAAAGGGCAAGATGAGCATTAGCTTGCATGCATTAATTTATTGTTCCCTGCTCTTGATTGTGGCTGTAACATGACTAGCTCTCAAGCTTCTGCTGCTGTGGCTTTCCCTGCCGTGATGGACTGGAACCCGGAACTGTGAGCCAGAACAAATGCTTTCTCCCACGAGTTGCTTTTGTCGTGGCAACGTTTGTTATATCACAGCAACAGAAAAGAAAGTAAGTCACTACTGGGCTTCTACAGTCAACAGTCTGAAAAAGAACCATTGGGTTTACACCCCTGAAACCTGCTCTTCTCTCAGTGAGCCTTGTGTTAGGGACCAGCATCGTCATTCACCTGGCTGGTGATTCTGAAGTTCGGCAAATCTGTATGGTCTATAACCGCTATAACAACAAAGCTATGGAAGAGCCCCATCACTCTAAGATATTCACCAATATCCTTTACAGTCGGTCCCTCTTCTGACCTCCAGCCTCAGGCAAATACTATTCTACCCTCCATCCTCAAAGTAGTGCTTTCCCCAGAATGTGATATGACAGAGTAACACAGCACATGCTGTTCTTTCTTGTCCTTTTGCATACAAGGCTTTTGAGATTCATTGGCATTGGAGTGTTTCCACAGTCTATGTCTCTTTGTTACTGAGTAGTAGTCCATGGTGTAGACATAGCATAGTTTGTATATCCATTTGCCTGCAGAAGGACATTTAGGTGGTTTACAGGTTTGGATAGTTCTTGTCAAGGCAACTGCAAGAAGATGGTTCCCATTTTTATTTGTTTTTAACTCTTGCAATGCTGGGGATTGAACCTAGGACTTCTATGTACCACTTCTAGGTACCACGGAGCCCCAGCCCCAGCCATACCCTTTGGTAATTCTTAGCATAGATAATAAATACATGCAAAGGAACATAAATTTTCATTTTCCTTCAGGTACAGACTGGGAAGGACTATCACCAAGCTGTAATGCATTGCCAGACTGTTTACTGGGGTAGTTGCCATTTTCCAGCCCCACCAGCAATGTGTGAGAGAACCAGCCACTCCTCAGTGTCCTCAACATTTGTTGTTCCCTGAGCTGGATGTGTGGTCTCCTTGGGCTGTTGCCTTTCTCTGACGACTGGCGATATCAAATATCTTGTGTGCTTACGGACTACATGTAAGCTTTCTTGAGTAAAGTGTCTAAGTGCTTTTTAATCTCTTCCCTCTCCCCTCCCTTCGTTCTAAAGTTACTTTTACTTAGTGTGTGTGTGTGTGTGTGTGTGTGTGTGTGTATAAGTAAGGGTAAGAGATTGATGTTGAATATCTCCTGCTATTGCTCTCCACCTTATCTTCTGAGTCAGGGTCTCTCAGTCAACCCAGAGCTGACTGCCTAGCTTGGCTGCTTGGCCATCAAGCTCTGGGGGTCTGCCAGCCTCTGCCATGCTAGCACTAGGGTGACAGACATGTACAGCCACGCTCAGCTGTGACACAGGTGCCCCTCATGCTTGTGTGACAGGCACCCTCTGACGGGGCTGTCTCCCAGCGCCTCCCTCATTTCTTGATTGCGTCAAGAGCCCACGACTGACCCATCTCATCTAATTCGTGAAAGTACACGTCCTAATGTTCCTACAACAGAATGGCCCGATGACATACTTCCGAGAACATAATCCAATGATTATGCGACACACGTTTACATTTCACAATAGTTCCTTTCCCTGCTCCTGCCAGAAGAATGGGGAAATTTTCCTTCAGTGTTGACTGTAAGAATCAGCTAAGGCTCCAGCAGGTGAAATTCATGTTATACCCTCCCCCTCCAGCCCAGAGTGGGTCCTCTAGAGTTTGTATGTGCTGGTGTGTGTGTGTGTGTGTGTGTGTATGTGTGCGCACGCACACGTATGCATGTGTTTGGAAAGCAGAGGACAACCTCAGATGTCATTTCTAGATACTACCCCTCCCTCCCCATCCTCAAAAGGGTCTCTTACTAGCCTGGAAGGCCAGTTGGCTAGGCCAGTGGGCAACCAGTCCCGGAGATCTACCAGTCTCCCCTGTCCCCAGCACTGGGATTACACACGTGAGTCACCACACCCAGGTGTTTTCTTGTTTGTTTGTTATTTTACCTGTGTTCTAGAAATGGAACTCGGCTCCTCTTTCTGTTTGTACAACAAACCCTTTCCTGGCTGAGTTATCCCCCCTCACCCCACTATACACCCTGGGGTTTTTGACTCAGATTCATCTACACTAACCCTCCAAGTTCTGCCAGTTAGGGTTCAAGTTTCCCACCCTGCCGCGATGCTGCAGCGATTTCTGCCTGCTGATTTCTGCTCTCCTGCGCCATGATTCTTTGTGTCTACGTCTTGCCTGTCTCTCTAGCCTGGAAGACAGCGGTTTGCTCCGGGGCATCACGTTCTTCATCTTTTCAATTTGCTCAGCCTTTTACTTGTAGTTAAGATGCAGCAGCTTCTGACAGGCCAGACCAGCTGTAGCTTGGCTTTTAATCCTCGATGGTGTTTCTCTGAAAACAAAAAACATCTTAATTTATATGAAATCCCATTTCCGATCTTTTTTTCCTCACACAGAGCAGCAAGCTTTTGTGCTGTACCTAAGAAATGTCTGCCTAGCTCAAGGTCACAGGTTTTTTTTATCCCTCAGAATTGTTCTTTAAAGTACAAATCAGATAGCGTCCATCACTCCTGCCTAAATTCTCCAAGGGTTTTTCCCTCGCCTTAGAATAAAACTGGAACTCTTCCTTCTGGGCTACCAAGTGCTGCCTGATCTTGCAAAGCTTTTCTCCCTCTCTCCCCAATCTTCTACCCATCTCCCCGTCTCCAGTCTACTCTAGCACTTCCCCACCACACCCCTCCTGGCGCGCCTGAAATTCTCTCTGTAGACCAGACTGGCCTTGAACTTACAGAGATCCACCTGCCTCTGCCTCCCCTAAGGGCATGTCCCACCACACTAGGCCCCCCCCTTTTTGTTTTGTTTTGGTTTTTTTTTTTTTTTTTGGTTTTTCGAGACAGGGTTTCTCTGTGTAGCTTTGCGCCTTTCCTGGAACTCACTTGGTAGTCCAGGCTGGCCTCGAACTCACAGAGATTCGCCTGGCTCTGCCCCCCCCCGAGTGCTGGGATTAAAGGCGTGCGCCACCACCGCCCGGCCCATTTTGTTTTCTTACTGTGCCCCACACCCTCGTTGGAGCCTCTGCCTACATAATTCTTTCTCAGATTTGGCGCATTCCTCAACCCTTAAGACTCGCTCACATTTTTTCAAAAAATTGTTGTTGTTGTTTTAATTGTATGCAGATGAGTGTTTCACTTGCTTGTGAATGCTCTATGTATGTGCAGTGTTCGTGGAGACCAGAGGAGAATGTCTGATCCCCTGGAACTGGAGTTATACCTTTGAGAATAGCTGGGAACCAAACCCAGATCCTCTGCAAGAGCAACAAGTGCTCTTAACCGCTGAGCCATCTCTCCAGCCTGGACTTGTGCATGTTTTACCATCCTCTCATGAAAATTATCATTGGCAATTCTTTCTGTAAGGGGGGCCCCCTTGGAGTTGATACAGGACACACCCAGACACCAAATTCTCAGCACAAAGGAGATTTATTGCCCTGGAGGGGCAAGCAGTGGTGTGTGTGTGTGTGTGTGTGTGTGTGTGTGGTGGGGGGAAGCTGTAAAGGCAGACAGAAAGCAGCAAGCAGGTGGTTTTTGCAGGAGTGGGGTTTTTAAGGAGAAAGGGGGGAGTCTATGCTAGAGTGAGTTGGTAAATCCTGATTGGACGTATTAAGCTAACTAATGAATTTGGATTGCTGGATCTTGGTGTTTTGTCTCAGGAATGAGTCAGTGGCCAAGTAAGGGAATAGACCTTGGGGGCCAGCTTTAGGAATGCAGTCTAACGGTTTTTAGCAAGGGAGAGGGAAAGGGAGAAAGGGGCAAAACCTGCTGGCGCCATGTTCGCCGCGCTCGGGCCGGTTAGAGCCCCTCACTTTCTGAAAGAGGGTTTCATTTTCACTTGCGATCCTGTTGCCATTCATGGTTTATAGTCCTTATTACTTCTGGGATTAATTAATAATTAATTGAATTGCTTGATTTTTTTACTTATATGCATGTAAATAAATCTACTTATTTACCCTAAAATGTGTGTTCTTTCAGGGCCAGGCATTTTCTGGTTTGTTTATCGTGTATCTCTTGAGCCGATAGCTAGATCAGACACAGGGTAGAAGTTCAATATGTATTGTGTTGAAAAGAACAAACAAACAAAAAAAAAAACCACACTCTACTGAAAGCTACACCTAATGTACCGAGAAACTCAGAATAGGAATTTCAAAGGCGAAATGTAGAATACAAATGTGATAAAGGAGAGACTGGGGTCTGGATGGAGATGGGTTTCTTGTTTTTTAAATTTTATTATTTTGTATGTGTGAGTGCTGTGCCTGCATGCAACTCTGTGCACCACACGTAGGCAGTGCCTGAAGAGATTTGAAGAGGGCATCAGATCCCTTGGAACTGGAGCTACCGACCATGGTCATGAGCAGCCATGTGGATGCTGGGAATCGAACCCAGGTCCTTTGGTAAAGCAGCCAGTGCTCTTAACTGCTCAGCCATCTCACCTGCAGGTTCTCTACTGAGCAGAAGAAATGAGGGCTTTAGTGAAACTCTCTGGAAAGGAAGCCTGCTGAGCAAGGACACATGTATGTACGTTATGTTGTGTTATGACAAATAAAGCTTGCCTGGAGATCAGAGGGCAGAGCTAGC